>JAOEHY010029337.1:15395-64461 GCA_025447955.1 Psilopsiagon aurifrons | reverse complement strand
CCCAAGTCCTTCTCCACAGGGCTGCTCTGAATCTCTTCTCTGCCCAACCTGGAGCTGTGCCTGGGATTGCTCTGACCTGAGCAATCAGAGAATATTCAGAGAAGAATATTCCTTCACAAGAATTCTCAATATCTTCATTCATAAATGTCTTCCTTCTAATGATCATCTCCATGTTTTTTATTTTATTTTTTATCATGGAGGCAATAGCATGTGGAATTCAAGGTCTTTGTATGGAGACAACAGGTAGCTGTTAGTCTACTGTTATCATCATTTTTAGATTATCTCTGTAAAGTTACCTCTCACAGGCGATCTCTATCAGATCATCAGTCAGATTATGGCTGTTACTACGTTTTCATGAACCCCCAGGTGGGAATGATTTGGTCTCTTTCTCAGCACACTCTGCTAAGTCACAAGACCTGCAGATAGGAAGGTTCACACCTTACAACAGACCTACTCTTTGGACAAGTAATGTGGGTGGGAAATTTTCCTGCTTCAGAAATCATGGAGGGGTGGAGCTCTGACTCAATGCAATAAAGCGCCTGCTCAGCAGCTTCTGACACTCTTCAAGGCTGTACATTTCTTTTAGGAGACACTGGCTCCTGTGGAGCCTGACACTCAGGTGCCATTCACAGCACCTGCTGTTAATGCAGAAGCGATCTCGATGGCATCAAAGTCTGCTCTTCCTCAGGTAAGTGAAAAACAGAAGAAGCCTGGCAGGAGTCTCTGGGTATTTGACTCAGATTTGTCCCCATCCTATAAATAGGTCAAATCCACTGTTACTTGTTTAACATAAATATCATGAGAAATTGTTCTTCTCTTTTCTTTGCTATTTGCATCTACAAGACCCTGGAGTCAGTATCTTTCCATATAGCACACAAATGGCTGCTTCTCTGGCACATTCATTTTATCCACCACAAACAACGAGGAGGTGTGAATTTCACATTCCACATTGCAAATCTACACTGAGGAACTGAAATAAGTAGGAAAATTGGACTTTGCTTTCTTTTTCATCCCTTGTTCTCTTTCCCTCAACAGCATTCACGCAGCAAATCAAGTCCCTTGGGAAATGAAGAAAGAAAATGGATGATGCACTACATAGCCCCAAGCAATGTTGATGCTAAGGTACTAACTTCATCAAATTAGCATAGGTGGGACTAAACCAATATTTCATTGAAAAGGGTAGGATCCATTTTTATTTCCCTCCCAAGTACGGTTATTAAAGATTCACATGTGTATTTAGGAATAGTTCATGAAAGATAATTTACTTTAGGTGGAACATTAGCATTCCATAATTTATTTTTTATGCTGTTCCTTTATCTATTTACACAAAGTGTGTTATTTTCATAGTTTTATTCCTTAGAGAAATTCCTTAGTGAAAATGTTTTCAATTTACTGTTAAAATGGGACTGAGTTTGTCCTTCTTTTAATGCTATCTGCATTTATTAAAGTTTTATTTAATGAAGTTTTAGCCCAGCATGAAAGGAGAATGTGGCCAGTGCTGGAAAGTCAGAGCATGGTAGCCAGCAATCATTTGGGATTGGATCATTAATGCCAGTTTCCAGAACAAATGCTTACTTTGATCACTGTGCTCCTGATTTTGTATATGTCCTCTCTCCTCTGTAATCATGCTTGGCAGAAAATTGGCATTGAAGTCACAGTCTTGTGCAAGCTGGCCAATTTCTGCCTCTTTTTGGCATTGGGTTTCCTGGGCAGCTCTCATTAATTCCCTTGAGTTTTGCAAGCCACAGCTTGTCATCTGCAGCAGAAGGATAATCGTTAGTAGAGAGGTGTTGTAAAGAATAACATGTTTATAGCAGAACTTTGAGTCCTAGAACAAGTAAATAACTGCAAAGCTTTCTTTAATGCTAGCGCTCAAATACTTGCTGAATTACTTGCTTCAGTTTGAGAGGGCTGTGTGATAAACTGAATAGTCACTGGACTGGGTTTAGAAAAACACGCCCAGGTCTGCACATAGAATTTAGCTGTGTTGCCCACCTACAGTGCAAAGCCAAATATGCTTCACTGCTATATTTTCAGGAATATGTAACAACCTTGTGAAGCCTCCTTCATATTTCAAAATAGATAGGAGCATCAAAAGAGCATCTCTTTATCTGTTTCAGGGTGTCTAGAGTTCACAGGTTGCCTTCTAGCACCTCACACATAAATACAGGAAAGGTGAAGCATACTAAAGGAAGATCATAAACAGCTGTAAGGTAGCCCATAATTACAGTAAATCTAGAAGATTTATCACTGGATAATATTCATTAGTCTGTTGTCCTATAAGAATAATACATTATTTACAAAAATGGGGAAAAAAATGGTATTTTCTTTGGCAAATTATCAGCTTAAGAAATAGTTGTTGACTCACCATCTGTGAATGTGCTGAAAATATCTATACAGTAATGCAAAGGGCAAGAAACTAGATACATAATCTCAGCTCAAGATTAGTAGTATTAATATAGGTGGGAGGCTCACCAAAATATTCTGATAGGCATAAAATAGAAAATGCAGAATGTCACTCAGTTTTTGATTTATGTAAGAGATACGCATGAAGCGATGTGCATTCCTTAATGGTTTGCTGCAAAACTTGAAAAAAGCCATGACTTTACCAGGGCCTTGTTCCTCCTAAAAGTAGTGTCTGGGATTGAATTGTGTCATGTAAGGTCACCTTTGATAGGGGTAACAACAAGACTTTTTAAAGGATGCTGCTCAGTCTGACCATCACTGTCATTACAGGGATAAGCTCAGAAGTTTAGCATACACAGCTATATCTTTGCTAGAGAGGACTGCAAGAGGAGTCGCTCCTGGATAGTTGATTACATTACCAACTCTCTGAACTAACAATTTTTTAACACAAACTATAATCATCAGCAGCAACATGCTTTCTAGTTTATTAGCTGCTGTTCAATGTATTAATACAATGAAATTATGACTACAGGGAAAAGACAATTTGTGGCATGACTTTCACTGATGGCACCAGCAATGTGAGCTTCTGTTATAAGATGTTATTTTATTCCTTGAATTTTCATGTCTGATATTTGGCCACCAGAGAAGTACTATATGAGGTGGTGTTTCATTAACTGTCTCCTCTAAGGAGAAGTCTTCATTTATCTCAAAAATCTGCTTTGTAGTCAATAATTTGCTTAATAGTTGGCAGTTCTTTTCAAAAGCATTGGTGTCTCAAATTATGATGATAAAACTCACTGAATTTTGCTCCTCATTTGATGCCTTAAGGAGGGGATGGGAATGCTTTCTAGAACAGACTGTGTTTTTTCTGAAGGACTTTGATTTGGGTGATATGACCATCTGAGTGTTATACTGAGAGGAAGTGAGAGGAGGTTTAGAGTACAGACTGGTTCAGTGCTATTACCAGAACCCTTTTCTAACTGATAAAAATGTTAAGACTATGAAGATAAACCTAGCATTTTCATTATTCCTTCAAATTTGAAGTAATCATGGTTCTTGGGGGCAGGCTAATACCAGAAGAGGTTTTGATAATAAACCATGCTGACCCAATGAATAGACACAGGGAACAAGGCTCAGGCTGAGAGAAGCTCAGCCATGAGTACCTGGCTGCATGTTCTCTGCCATCAAATACACCTACTGAATGCATCTCTGAGGTACACATCACTAGCTCTTTCCTCTGCTAATTCTTTGAGTTTCTTTTTCCATTCTCTCTCTTCTGGTCTTTGCTCTGTATCTGAATGCTGGGTGTGCCCTGACTGACATAGTCAGTATCTTGCTGTCTCACAGGATTCAGATTTATCAGGCAATAGGGTGATATTTTTCTCCTTGTATGCAGTTCCCATGCACAGCTCACCGGCTTTTCTCTTACACAGCTCCTACTTCGGAGCTCTCCTCAAACTGAAAGATAATTGTTGCTTCTCATTCAATCAAATTTCTAATCTGTATATTATGGCTATTCAAATACTCTGCCCTATTGTTGCCTTGCCAAGCTCTTCAAATTTAAATTTAAATCATCTTCCTGTGACACCAAATATCCCCATCCACTTTCTCACCAGGAATACACATGAAATTAGGTGTTTGAACCTTTGCATAATCTTTGACACTATCTAATCTAGGTAGAATCTTATTGTTTTCATGGTAACATGTTATGTTCTATTGTTTTGTTGGCTGATTGGGTTTTTTGCCTTCCTGATATAGCCTTCCCATACTCTCTTATCAGATTGTCTTCATTTGCATGCAAAGTATGAGGTTCTTGTGTTGCATTCTTCACATAGCCTCTGCCCTAGCCTGTTGCAATGGCACTCATGAACAAGCACACAGCCAGTGCTTGGTGTAAACGTGTCTTCGCAGAACCCACTTATTTCCATTTCTGTCACTGTCCTTAAAAAGTACGTAAGCACCTCTGGCAGTCTTTAAAAGCACAAGTTCCAAAATGCTGGCTGAAGGACTGGTGGTGCTGTTAAAGATGGCTAAGAAAGCACTAACACTAAATGCCATTCCTTTAACTCTTTCCTTTATTACTCCTGAAATATGTCTGCTGAAGTTTTTCTGTAGTTCTGTAATTTGAGTACTATTTTTGCAAAAGGTATATAAAGAAGTGGCTAAACCCAGTGAATGCTTGTTCTTTAAGAACAAAACGGGTTGAGAGAAGAAGACAAAATTATTCCTTGCTGGTGAAACAGGAATGGCCTAGCAGTAATGCTTGAAACAATAATGTGGAGCTGGCTCAGCCCAGATTCTGATGATGCTGAGATCTTCCCTCCCCTGATTAGAACAAACAGACCTGTAAAATATCCTGTGCCCTACATATGACTTCAAGCAACAGCGATTAAATTCCTATTTAGTTTTGAAATACACCCACCCAGAAGTCAAGATCATCTACTTCCTGTAGACTGATAAGAAGAATGTATTTGTTCAGCCCTCTTGTTAAAAAAGTCCTTAAAAGCCCTCTTGTTTTGGGTGTGCGGTTTCTGTACCTTACAGCAAAAAGTATTAGCATTTTAACTAGTCAACTTATTGGAAACGTTCTGACATTACATTTCCTGGTTATAACCCTGAGCTTGTGGGCAAAGCTTTATTTTAGGCACTGGTTAACTTTTATTTAATTTGACTTTTATTTAATTGTAACTTTTATTTAATTGTAACTTTGTTTTCCCAAAAATTCATTCTTGCCATTTCATTGGGTAAGTTCATAGCTTGAGAACTACTGCAATTTTTTGCAAATTCCTTTTATGACCTTCATGTATTTCATCTTCATAGATATCAGAATTATTTGGAAATTAAGCTATATTTTGTCATGACAAATTCCCCATGGTCCAATGCTTTATGCGCTTCAGCAGATGTACTGTGTTCTCTCACTAATTTCTTATACTTTGAAGTTTTTAGCAGCCTTTGACTTTGGTCACAGTAGCAGTACCTGTGAATGTGCTTTCTCTTGTTTCATTCCATGGTTTCTCCTGTTATTTTAATTAAATTTTCTCAGGAAATAGATAACATCTCCTAATTATTTAATCATCTTCTACCGTTGCTCTTCCATTTTTACTTCAGGTAATCTTTTCAGACTTTTGTTCATTGGCTTTCACAACAGTGTCTTACTTTGGCTGCCTTTTGTTATTGTTTCATGAGGTGATTTTACTCTATTTTTTAGATTTACTCCGATTACTAATCTGTTTGCCTTCTGCCATTATCTGAACTCCTCCTCAAGCTCTTCCTGAATATCCATGACTACGATCAGGACTCCACGTCACTGAAGTGGTCAACTATTGCTTGACCATGATACGTACTGTGCCTTCAGTATTGGCTGAATATCTTTCTGCAAATCTGCAACTGTCATTGTAGTTAGTTTGGCCATTTTGTAACTTTCACAGCCCCATGTTATTAGAACTGCAAACACTTCCTATTCCCAAATATACCTCATTCTAATGCCATAACATTTTGTTTATATTGATGTTTTGATTGGAAGTTCTTAACAAAACACCTTATTCCATTACCTGACTATTTCAAGGTAAATTTTTAGTATATGCTATGCTATTTATACCTTCCCTTCTTACAAGAGATACCCAATTCTCAATCTGCTGATAATATGTTTGTATGCAGATTAATGCTCTTCATGTAGTAGGAGCAGTCAGGCCTCAAGATTCAATTGAGTTTGAAGGAGTATTTTCCTTCCAGTGCAAAGCCTGGGCATTCATTGCAGTCTTACTGTGTCACCCTATCTGTCTAATGAGACCTCTTCCCACTATGATCATACATCAACTTGGAAACTTATTACTCTCCACAGTCTGAAATTTCTCATTTTCTTCTGCTTCTGTTCCTAGACTATGACAAAGGTAGCATTCCGAGTGCTCATTCACCCTTTTCACTCAGCCTCTTGTGTACAACCACGGTGCAACTCTAACCTTTCTATAAACTTCAGATATTTTGGTAAGCTTTCCACTACTGTTCCTATAGTCAGGGAATCAAGATAGCCATCTGTGCTGTAGCCACAGTAACTTTTGCCTGTTTCCTGCATCTTTTGCTGATACCCTAGTTAATCTAGCTGCTACTAATGGACATGCTAGACATATTCTCTGAAGATGTAAAATCCCTAAACCACATGTGATTGGCCCAACTTTTACAGATCCAGTTGGTCAGGCCTGACATCTTCCACAAGGAATTTGGGATAGCCTTCTTTGACATGGAATGTAATCAAAACCACGTACTAAGTTATCTGACTGATAGACATGGAGTAGTATAACTATATTTGATAAGGAAAACTTCTGTTTCCACAAAACAATGTAGGAGTGTTTGTCTAAAGCTATATATTGCCTTGGTGGCCTGAGACATTCCCTGAGGTGCTAACACTTATCCTTAGACACATCTACATTATGAAAATGATTCCTTTAACAACTAGTGAAAAAATATTAAAATCTTTTTCTTCTTTTTCTTCCCCTTTCTCTTCACTTATCCAAAAATTGTGTTAAAAGTAAAAACTTTAGTATAGGCTTTAATTCTACCTATAGCACAACACAGGCTCTTGGTCAATAGTCAACCAAAATTGGAACATCTCCGTTTTGTGAATTCATTGAATTTTCTGTTGTCATATTGGATGCTGGTGACCACATGTATGATTTAAGGTAGCTGGCTAACTGAACTTTCTCTGCTTATCTACACCACCTCCACTTTCTTATTTGTCCTCTTCTTCCTCACCTTCTGTTTGTATGCTTAGATAACTTCAGACTTTAGAGGTTGATGAGGTTTTTGAAAAAGCCAATTTGTATTTTTGCTGTGATGCCAACTGGAAGAGAAGACTTCAGCGGAACCTGGGTGCTTTTCAGTGTTCAGTTGTCATTAACACTAAATACATGTATCCCAAACTTTAAAGCACATCTCCTTTGTTATTTTTTTCAGCAGGAAGAAATGTCACCTTACTCCCTGCTCACTGTAAGAATCATAAAGTTGACAAATGCTCATCAGGCAGATTTTTGTAAGTACCAGATTTTCTTACTGATGTTACACAGTTCTCAGATTACTCTATTAGAAGCTGCTTATGCTAGCCACTGTACAATGCAAAACTTCAAAGTCACGCTAGCTGAAAAATCACTACCAAAGCCAATTTCTGCTATGGAATATATATATATATATTTACAATTTCAGAGACTTCTTGATTGGTTGGTTTGTTTGTTTTCAAGCATTCAGCAACAGTTCAATGCCAGATAGGGTACTAAGTCTTTAAGACTTTGATCAGCCCGCAAAGCACAGTTATACATTACTTATCTGGTGAGTTGGCTCAGACCTGTAAAAATATCTTAATACCAGTTTTAATACCCAGGTGTTTATATCCCATATCTATAAGAAATAGGCAGAATGTAGATCTGAAATCCTTACACATCAGTTGGTCTTCATTCTTTGCTCTAAAGAGCCCTACCACATCTCAGAAATTTGGTGAGGTGTACAGTGTACCTGTTCTGAGCATCAAGACATCAGCTGCATTGTTATGGATGTTTCTCACTTTTGCTCCCCCCCCAAAAAGAGGTACAACAAATCATTTGGGGACTGGAGAATGGAGTACAGCTTACACGCAAATGCGTTCTGAGAATGTGTGATATTTTAGCCAGCCCTTACCTGGTGCTCCACTTTCACAGAGGTTTTTCTATGAACCATTTTCTTATGCTCTTCCTACGTGTGCCTCTTGGACTTGGAATGTCACTAATAATTACAGTTTTACTTATTTTACATTACTCTTCTTCCTTCTCTTGCTGCACATTATCTTTCCTCTTTGGGAGATCATGCTGAAGTTTGTTAGCCTTCACAAACACCACAGCCTCTCCACTGCCCAACATCTCACAAAACATGTTGCCTCACTGGTTAATATTTTTAGAGCAGCCAAAGGATCTATCAAACTGAAAAGTCAACTATAGTTGCTGTTTGCACCAGAGTAAGCAACAATTCTTTTGCTATAGTATTCCAAAATGTTTCAGTTTTACCAAAGCTGTCAGGAAATGGCTGCACATCACATGCCAAGGACTCTCTAGGATTGTCTTAATACACTCCTTGCAATTGGAAAATCAGACAATATCTATGAGATAACATGTCCAAAGAAATAAAATGAGGCACCCCATGCTGCTGGTAAACTGGCAGCTCTGCTCAGGGTTACCTTGGCCTGGAAACCTTTTCTTCAGAGGACTGGTTTGGACTAGACTCCTCACTAGGGGATGGGAAAGATGGATCCTGATTGCATCCCAGCTCTAAAGGTCCATCTTTCCATGAAGAAGAAATTCATCAGACAGACTTCGAGAAAGGCTAAGGACATAGCAGGGTATGTTCTTCTTTTCTCAAGTGAGCACTACTTGGCATCTCCAAATTATCCTGTAGAAGTCAACATTTTCACCCCAAACACTGATATTAGGTTTTGTCTTCATCTTCTAACTGAACAATATTCTAGTAATGAATTTTCTCACTACCTCTTTGTATTCTGCTCACTTTGGTGTTTCAAAAATACAGTCATCACCATCATCACTTTTCCAACCAAATGGAGAGAAATATTCAGTTCACATAGTGTGTAATACTGGGTTTTAGAGAGTAGAAGTAGTATCATAGGATAGCAAAGAAAGTCAAACTAATTTCTATTTGTTTTGACAGCTATGAAACACTGCATATATGCGCAAGGCCTCACCTTCCTTTGAAGTGCTTATTTAACTGATTTTAGTATCACCTTTGAGCTAGAATGGAAATTGAATGGCAAGATAAGAGCCATGATTCACTGGCTTACGCAAAGTGATTGCACAAAGTAAAATTACGCTGCATTCTCAGAAAACAGTGTTACTGTTTTGACCTTGACCTCCATCCTGAGGGCAGTAGGGTTTCAGAGAAGTTTGCACAATGAGATGCAGACATTTAGAAAATTCCCATTATCACCAAAATGTACATCACTGGAGTAGGGATCAAGTTTTTAGCTCTGCCAGCAGACTTGTTTGAGTTTAGGCAAGTCAATCAAGCACTTTGTACCAGTATTCCCCTGTCTATAAAACCTGGGTAGCAGAATATCTTCTGCACATTTTCCATCTTTTGTCTATTTAGATTATATGCTCATTTTGAAAAGGGTTATCTCTTATTATGTGTAGAGGCATCCTAATATAAGATGTGAGATAAGTCCTATAAGAAGTGAGAAGATCTTCAGATTCTTTTGTTAGTTACCAGTAAACATGATTTGGGGTCCAGCAGGTAAAGAGAAGGAACTTGGCAATGATTGCATCTGTTTTCACACTAAGAAAAATACTAAAACAAAAAGAAGCCACCCCACTCCTCCTCAATGGATTAATTAGTCCTTTTCATGCACCTACTGAGGCTCCACCGCTTTTGTGGGCTCCTCTACAGTTTCATAATGTTAAATTCTGACATTTGCTTTGGATTTCGTATAACTGGTTTCTATTTTGTCTTAGCTTGTAGATGCTCTTGACAGACCTGATCTAATTAGTTTCCACTGTTTTCCTAACTGACCTTTATGCCAATTTGCAATCATGGGTCAGACTCAAATACACACTTCTGGCATTCCCTGATCTCACTGTGGGCATTAGAGAAAAAGACACCCAGATAAGATCACTTATACTCATCCTGGTGCCCTGCAGATGCTGAGTGTCATCACCAGACTCCAGCACTTATACGAATTTAAGCTGGGGACATAGTGAACATTTAGAAAGGAAGTAATTCCAGTGAAGTGTATGGGACTCTTACAGTCTGGCTTCTGCTTTGCAGTGGTATTCTTCTCCTCAATCCCAGATCACAGACAGCCTTGGGTAAAAGAATGACTCCACTCCACTGGTTCATATTTCCTGACTCCATTAATGTCATCACTTCTCCTGGAGAATTCCCCTTGTGTAGGAGGACTATCTGTCCGGGATGAGGTGGTGGAGGAAACGATGCATTAGCTCTTTAATGCATTGCTAATATCCCTTCCAGTGACTCGTTTCCCAAAAGGATGAGAAAGGAGCCAGGCAATGGGAGAGGACTGTGGTGGCACAGGCTCTCCAACACCTTCCAGCTGCTCTCATTAAACAAGTGGGTTATTGGATGGCAACACAGAGCTGCACCAAGCTCCCAGCCCAGCTGCACCATCATTAGCATTTGCTTACTGTTTCATGGCAGCCCCTAAAGCCTACAGCTGCACCCCTCACTCTTACCCTGATTCCAAGGACAAATAGACAGTGAGGGGGGCTGCCTCATGGCAAGCTTGAAGCCCAAGTACCAAGAGAGGGGAATTGCCCTGAGTCACGGTGATTGGAAGCAGACCTCTCCCAGGTCCTCAGGCAATGCTGCTGACACAGACCTGCAGTGATGTGGCCCTCCCTGACACAGTTCAGTACAATGTGAAAGAACAAAACTCTTGTATTCTACTGGCTCTCACATAAGCCTGAAGACGTGAGTATTGAGGTCTCTGTGGCAGACTGTTCTTTGAAACCACAGCAACCCATGTGTGTACCAGCCGATATCATTTACCAAGAGCTGGTCTTTGCTGTGGACACCATGTTTGGGCTCATGCAGCAGGGGTGAAGAGAGTGGGTGTCACACCTGGCTTGACATACTCAGCCTCACTGGTGCTGGGTGTTTGAGACACTCTGCATGGGCTGCAGAGGTGAATTTGAGCTGTGTGTCCAGTGAAGAGTTACTTGAGGCAAGTTTCAAGCTGACAGTTGCTTTTCTTCCCAGAGATAACTTCTCTGATAGGTGTTGTCCTGCCAGTTCAAGAGGCTGTGGGTAGGGGGAATCTCTGTAATGCAGCTGTCAGAGCTCAGATAGGACAAGGTAAAATATGGAGGGGATTGGAATATGACTATGCTTATCAGGTATATTCTAACTATAGAAATCAGGTGCATGTGGAAGCTGCCTCAGGTGTGGAAGGATACCGATTGGGTGTTAGCTGGGAGGGTCAGAACACTTGCACTGTTCCTTTTGGTTGTGGAACTTTGTTTTGTTTGTAAGTTTTGCATGAGGAAATACCTTGCATATTCATAAAAGAGGATGTCAAAGCCTTTCTGCTCTCCCTGCTTATGAAATTATTTTGTGGAAACTCTCATTTTATTCATTTGGAAGAAATGAGACAGTTCCAGCGTGATACACTTGGAGTTGTTGCAAATCAAAGTAGTTCTCCAGAGACATCAGGGGTTATTTTTGCTATGGAAAGTGAATGCAAGCAAATTAGGAAGAATAGATCTAGTGCAGATGTCCCTATCCCAAGAATGCAAGCATTGTCATGGTGCATGAGGTAGAGGTGACCCAGGGTGTGAAAATGTGTCTCTAACTGCAGTAGCAGTACTGCACCCACTGAGTTTGTGCTCTACGGAGTAAACCCTACTTTGCCACTTGGCTTAAATGGCTTGACAGGGTGGTTAGGCATGGTAGATCTCTGAACTTTTATTTCCACAAGCAAGATACAAAGCTTATTATGAATCTTACAGATGATGTTGTATCTGAATGCTCCTAGACAACTGAGTTCAGTTCACACCAGCTCTTGGAAAGGCAGCAGTTAGAGGTAACTTCTTAATCTTGTTTGCATCATACTACGTAAAGAGGACAGTGAGGGGGAAAATGTTTCTGGAGACCATGTCTGATGATTGAGAAATGGGAGCAGCTCTCCTCCTTTTAGGTGAACTTTAGTAAACTGAGAGATTCAAGGGGAACCTGTCTGTGCAGGTGGAGAGGAATTCACTAGGAAAAAAATTCTTCTCCTGTTTTTGGTATTATGAAATGCAGTAACAGAACAGATGGTATTTTATGGTTCACATTCATTGTTCTTATGAGACTGGTTTTGCTTATACGCTTTGGTTTTCAGTGCTGTAATTCTCTTTGCATTTGTGATGGAGATGAATGATGGAATGGTTCATTTCAGGAGCATGTCACAGGTCTGTACTCTCACAGAACACCAAACAGCTGGCTGTAGTTCTGAACTCCTTGGTTCCATCCTGAATTTTTGGCCTACAGTTAGCTTGAAGATAGAGATAAGAAACAGCCCCATCAACACAGAAATGAAACTGAATCAGAAATAAAACTAGGAATGAATGTCAGGGTCACTTAATGCTGACTTCCAAATAGACTGTGAGTTCAGATGTCTCAACACCCATATGGGGTGACACTATGTCATCAGGATATGAAGTTGCAACACACTTACTTGAAGTAAGGGCATGGCATGAAATTGTAAATAATGCTGGGTAACTTCATTAAAATTAAAGCCTAAAGAAAATGCAAATATATATTTTTTTGCATTAGTTCCCAGGTAGCAATAAATAAACCGGGAAATTTTCATTAGCTTTTTTGTACGATTTTTCTCAGGGATAAGAGGGAATAAAAATAGAGGATACCATAGTCTTCATGGTACTCATCAGACATCCAACTAAGTTGTTATTTTTCATTTGTCCCACTGTTCACCTCACAGCTTAGTCTGACTGAAATGCAAAAGCATGGGGAATAGCTGATACTGTCTGTAAAATTCTAGGAAAACACAAAAAAATCACATTAATTTAGTGGGAAATGACCTCTCCCATCAGTAGGGACTTTAGTTGGATTGTTTAGATGGATTGTTGAAAAAATAGGTATGGCATTCCCCTTTCTCCATGGTAAGAGGACATGCTTTGCCTAGTGTTTTCACCTCACCTCATCTTCAAGGTCAAATTTGCACTTAGCAGTTAGTGACAATTATACATAATCTGTCTGTGACCAACTAGCCTTGATATTGCAGAATCACACAGAGTGGCAGATGGCATGAAGGCACCTTTGGAGAACATCTAGGACAGCTCCTTGCTCAAAGCAGAGTCAGCTACAACAGGTTGCTAGAGCCATGTCCAGTCGGGTTTTGAACACCTCCAAGGAAGGGGCTTCGTAATCTTTCTTGGAAACCTCTGTCAGTATTTGACCACCTTCACAGAAAAAAACTTTTCCCGTATGTTTAAATGGGATTTCTCATATTTTGGATTTTGTCCATTGCTTCTTATCTTTTTAGAAGAGTGACTTCTTTATTTCTCTCTTCTATGCTACCAAAGAGGTATTTACATACATTAAGTTACCCCTGAGCCTTCTTTGCTTCAGGCTGAAAAGTCACAGCTCTCTCAGATTCTCCCATTTTGGCAGATGCTTCACCCCCCCATCTTCTTTGTGGACTTTTGTTAGTCTCGCTCCAGTACATCCTTACCTCTTCTGTACTGGGGAACCATTGGCCTTGCCAGTGCTGAGTAGAGGGAAAGAATCACCTCCACTTGCTGGCAACACTCTTCCCTGTGCAGCCCATGTTGGCTTCCCCTATGTTGGCCTTGTTTGCCACAAAGGTACCTTGTTGGCTCATGTTCAACCTGCTGTCCACCAGACTGTACAGGTCTTTATCTGTGGGGCTGCTTTCCAGCCTGTCCTGCTGCATGGGATTATCCACACAAAGATGTCAAGATCTTTGCATTTCCCCTACTGAGTTTCATAAGGTTCATGTTGGCCCAGTTCCTCACTCTGTCCAGGTCCCTCTGAATGGCAGCACAGCCATCTGGTGTGTCAACCACTCCTCCCAGTTCTGCACCACTCGTGCTTTTGATGAAGGTACACTGTCCCCATGACCCACTTTGCTAATAAAGACGTTAAACAGCATTGGCCCCAGTATCAGCACCCAGGGTACACCACTAGTGAGTGGTCTTCAGCTGGCCTTAGTGCTGCTGATAACGGTGCTTTGAGCCCAGCAGTTCTGCCAGGTTTTAACCCACCTCACTGTCTGTTTAGCCTAGGCTTCATCAGTTTGACAAAGAATTGTCAATAGCTTATTTCAAGAAAACATTTATGAAAGCAATACAGGTGGAAAAACATTTTTAGGAAGCAGACTCATGAAAATGTGTTATCAAAAAAACACTCCAGCATACCAGCAAATTCCAGATAAAACAGAAACAAAAGACATTCATAAATGCTCCTGCACTTCATTCATTTTCGGCTCTGAGTTTTAGCAGTGCCAGGTTTGTCAGGTCTAGAACAAGTCTTGTTTTCCACACTGTGTGGTTCAAAGTTGGAATTTAAGAAAGGATAGAACATTTCAGTTTTCCTTTGGAAGAATAAAGGAAAATAATTGGCCTTTGCAACTACAGAAAAATATAGAAATGTGTCCTTTCTGCACCATACAATGGCCAGAAATCAAATAGAAAAGAAATTCTGTCTCAGATCAGTTTAACATTTCTGAAGTATACACCGTATAAGCCACTTTGGCAATTTTGAAAGCATTGTACTCATGTTTTTGGAACACTCAAGATCAGCAGTGATAAGTGCGTTAATGAGAGGAGGGATGGTCTAGATGGCCTGAAGCCATGTTTGGTTCTTGGCTTTTGTACAGGCTTCCTATGTGCATTTGAGAAACCCTGTAGATCAGAGCCAGTGATAACCACTTATCAGGATGTCACAGCTCGGCAGGCCATCAGCACAGTGAGGAGAGATATTTCGGTTTTATGTGTGGCAAATCACAGCAATCCAGCACATTGCATATTGCATATTACACTGGTAATTGTAAAGTCAATATATTATTCTTTCACTTTGACTACGTAAAAATCTGTGGAACTAATTTCAAAGACAGAAATCCAACCTCCATCCTTCATAAAATCATAGAATCATAGAACAGTTAGGGTTGGAAAAGACCTTAAGATCATCTAGTTCCAATCTCCCGGCCATGGGCAGGGCCACCTCCCAGTAAGCCATGTCACCCAAGGCTCTGTCCAACCTTGAACACTGCCAGGGGTGAAGCATTCACAACCTCCATGGGCAACACATTCCGGTGCCTCACCACCCTCACAGTAAAAAATTTCTTTCTCATATCCAATCTAAACTTCCCCTGTTTAAGTCTGAATCCCATTACTCCTTGTCCTATCACTGCAGTCCCTAATGAAGAGTCCCTCCCCAGCATCCTTACAGGCCCCCTTCAGACACTAGAATGCTGCTATGAGGTCTCCACGCAGCCTTCTCTTCTCCAGGCTGAACAGCCCAAACTTTCTCATCCTATTTTCATACGGAAGGTGCTCCAGTCCCATGATCATCTTCGTGACCTTCCTCTGGACTTGTTCCAACAGTTCCATGTCCTTTTTATGTTGAGCACACCAGAACTGCACACAATACTCCAAGTGAGGCCTCATGAGAGCAGAGTCAGTCCTTTCTTTGTTGCCTTATGTGAATCACTGTTACACCCGGCTCTGCGATGGCTAGAGATGGTAGCTTGGAAATACCTCTGTTTAATGTTGAAAACTCTGAGCAGTGTCAAGATCAAAATCCTTTCTTCCATTTCATTTTTCCTGGGAAGAGATGTGGAGTAGGAAATGGCTTCCAGGTCTTTCAGGCATCAGCAAACACCAGGAAAAGGCTCCAGCTACCTAATGACCTTCTGCAGAAGCAATTGTACTGCTGCTTGGCTTCTCCCTTCCTGCCCCACCTAAGGAGACAATGCTCTAGCTAGCTGGAATAATTAATTTTCCCTTGTGAAGGGTTAATAACCAGGTATGCCAGACATCTATTATCTAAATCAGACTCAAGCCCAATTCTTTAAAGATTTCTCACAAATCTAAACTGTCACAGATACAATTTACATCCAGCCCTCAGGGTCTGAGGCTCACCCTCTCCCTGAATTGGTCACAGTTTCTCCTCCTGCCAAACTTACAGAGAGCTGAAATGATGTTGAGAAAGAGCAATTTAAGACTCCTGGCTAAACATGCTTTTCTATCCACTGGCTAGGACTCTAATTTTAAAAAAATGTGTAGTATTTTGCATAGTTACCTGAATACACTCCTTATTAAAAATAGCATTGTGATAAACAATACATTAATTTTATCCAGCTCTGTGATTTCTATCTTCCTGGTTTGCCCAATGCACAACATAAAGCACTCGCCATCTCTCATCCATTTTCAAGCTACAGAGCATTTCAATGTCTTTACTTCTACTGCCTATGTTTCCTATAGTAAGCCAACCTGACTGCTACGTGAGCCTCTGGTTGCCAACTGCTTCAGATGAAAAATTCCACACCAAAACCATCAAAAACTGCAGAAATCCCATGTGGAATGAAACTTTCTACTTCCGGATACAGAGACAGGTCAAGGTACACAAATCTAAAATTCTTTTCTTCATTTCATCTCTACGCAGCTTCTTTCAGTTTAGCCCAAAACAGGATGTCATGTCTTCAAATGCCTCTCTGAGTTTATTTAAAATTCACCTAGCAAGCTGGAGCAAAACAATTAAATGATTCTGGCTTTTTCTGGAATCCACTTCTCTCCTAACAGAGTTATTATTTATATATCAGTAATGTGACTGACCTCCTTGGAGAAGGCTTATGGGGCCAATGACAGACTTGACAACACAGAGAAACTATGAGATGAAAATAGAAAGAAACGTCATAAGAGAAAAACGCATATTTCCCTGAAAAGGACATGAAATAATGGCATATTAATGCTAGGAAGCTGCTATGTTCCAGTATGATTAAGATCTTTATTCAGTTTGCTGCTGATAATTACACTAAAGCACCTATGACCTGAAAGTGGAAAGCCCAAGGACATACAAAAGTGCTTATTGACATGAAGCAACCTCTATTGCCCCATTAATAAGGGGTGATATAGGACTTCTAGCTATCTATATCCCTTCCTGAAAGATCGCATTTTTGGTGAGGGCTACTTAAAAGTGTGAAAAGTGATCCAAGAGAAGTCTCAGTCTGGACTTAATTGATGGGTCTAGAAGCTGTTTCTTATGAAACAGATTAAACTCATTTTCTTACTCTTCCTTGTGATACTTGGTCATCAGTACTTCCTATTTCCTCTCTGTAAAGCAGGTGCTGAACCTTGAAGAGCTACAGAATGTCATACTTTAAAGTACATGTTAACAAATTGAACATTTCTGTTTTCTTTTCCCAGAATATTCTGGAAATTACTGTTTCTGATAACGACATGGTTCATGATGATGACCAGGCAATTGTGCTTTTTGATGTAACTAAAATCCCTCTTGGGGGAAGAGTGTTTATGACATTCCCACTAAATCCACAGGTAAGAGCTCAGTCTGACATTCATAGAATCATAGAATAGTTAGGGTTGGAAAGGACCTTAAGATTATCTAGTTCCAATCCCCCTGCCATGGGCAGGGACACCTCTCACTAAACCATGCCACCCAAGGCTATGTCAGTTCATCTTGACATCTAATCTCTTCTGTCTTGTTAAAGAGATGTGTTGCCTTTTCTGCCTTTTACCCCTGGGACCAGCTTGGTAGCAAAAATGTAACAAAAGTAATTAAAATCTTGGAAATTGTACATCGGTGACAAAATAGATGACCTTCTCAAATTCCTGCTGGTTTCCTACGGCACAGATCCCTGCCAAATTCCCAAGCCCCAGAACAAATGCAATTTTAGGGAAGCTTTGTGCTTTTAATACCATGGCAGAAAATGACAGTTTATCTTATCCTCACAATGATTATAAAAAGAAAAGCAGTACAAGGGCAGGAAAATGGCCTGTTTCCACACTGTTCTAAGTAGAAGTCTTAGCACATTGTGTATAGCACATAGAAGCTGGCAGGGAAGAAAGTGTGAAAAATAAAGGTTCACTATGGAGACTTGTAAGCACCAAACACCCTTCATTCTGCTGGTACTGAAAATTGGAATCTTTTTTCTATGGGGAAGGAAAAGCTGACTCTGCCTTCTAATGCTGACAATAGCTAGCATGAAACAGAATATTGTTACTTACTAGAGCATAAAGGAAATTGTTCTTGCAAAAAATGAAGATCACTATGCAAACTCTGCACATGCTAATTGACAGTGTTTCTTACTTTTTTTCCTTCATTTTCAGAGGAGGGAGCAGCTGGAAGTTGAATTTGCATTAGAAAACATGTGAGTAAAACCCCATTATTATGGGAGCAGCAGCTTGGAGTGGTGTGTCAGTGCAGGGAAACCTTCTGTATATCCAGCATCATCTTAATAGCCAGATTCACCCTTTTCCCAAACTTAATGTGTGCGTCAGCAAATCATTGTAAGAAAGGAAAATTCTATGATATGGAAAATGAGTTCAGAATTTCTGATTTTGCAACTTTTTCTTAGAATTTATATATTACTTACCTAGTTCAGAGTTGTTTGTCTGGGGCTGGTAAATCCCACTGTTGTAAGCATACAAATTGCGTCCCTGCACTGTAAAGGCTGTTACAAGCACTTACCAGGTACCTTATTGAATTGAATCATTTCTTCTAAGTAGTGAGGTGGCATCTAGTGAAAAAGAAGCATACACCTACAAACAGGAGGAAGAAGCAAATAAAAATAAAATTAGGAGAGAAAAATGTGCCCTGTTCAGAACAGTTTCTAGAATATATTGTTTATAAAATACATATTTGCTCTTGTTTTCTAGACTGGATCCTTCTGAAGCCATCATCACAAATGGGGCAATAGTGGTAAAATATTATTTGCTTTGTTCTCTTTTGCTCTTTCCCACGTGATTCCTTACCTTCAGCTGATTATGATGCCAGTGAGAGAAGCATTGCAAGTCTTCATTCTTTAGTGATACCTAATCTTTTAGTAGCTTTATCCCTGTGGAGGCCTCAGACTGCTAATATTTTCCCTTGTTTTGTCTGCATCCATTGAAAATGCAGACAAAGAGCTTAGCATAGCGCTCTTCCCACATGATGATGAAATTAATTCTCCCTTTCACTGGGTCTGGCAGATGTCTCCAGCACAGTTGGCCCCCACATTCAAGCAATGATCCTTTCTACAATGACCCTTCAACATCTGCCAGCACTGGTGGTGACATGGCTGGATGAGTAATCTAACTCTCTCCTGATCACATCTATCCTAGTGTCGTGAAGTAGCCTGTTTGGAAGTTCACTTGGACTGCAGGATGAAAAATAAGCATTTTTCAGGTAAATTTATGAATTCTTTTAATGAATATTAGTGATTTTACCCTCTCTAACAATGGCTGGAAATTGTATCATCAAAATATTAAGGCTTTAATTGACCATGTCGATGGTGATTTGTAAAAACCTTGCAGTAAAAAATGCCACCAGTTCTACAGTAGTTGTAGGTTCAGGGTACTTCAAAACAAACTTTGTTCAAGACTAGAAACAACATCAGATGCTTATACATAAAGCCCAAGCTAAGATCCTGAAAACTTATGCTGCAATACTGTTAAACCCTAAAGAAGCTTACTAATGCACAATAGTCCATGGTTTTTAAGTTCCTCAGGATCTCTGACAATTTGACTTCTGCATATGCACAGAAACCCCTCATTTTTTGCAGGGGTTAGCCGCTCAGCAGCTGGGTCCCACCTGACCCTGGTCAAGATCCAGAATCTAGAAGTTCCTCTGCCCACATTCCCTGAAAGGCTGGATCTGGTAGGCAATCTCAGAGCATACCTAACACATACTGGCAAGATTAGCTGATTTCTTCATACAAGTAGGATATCTGCTGCTGAGTCAGATCTTATTTTGAGGGACTAAGAACTTCTCTTGCTTATTATTTAGCCTGGGGTGAGGATGATTTGCAATGCAAAGTTCCTTATTTCATTCACTGTGTCACAATGCAGCTGCAATAGACATGCAGCAGTCTAAAATTCAGTGCTGTTCACATCACAAGCCCCTCCAGCTTTTTGCTCAGCCCATTATAGATACAAACATCTGCTATGTTTGGGTCTTTGATCACTTTCCAAATACAAAGGAAGAGGAGAAGGGGTTTTTTCAAAGCTACCTTTTGTTTCTTTTTATTTCCCTTTCTCTCTTTACTTCTTTTAGAAGTAATTTTTTGTATGTATTTAATCTCATTGTTTAGGGAATGAGCTAATATTCACAGTGAGAGGATCCTTTGAAGAAACCCAGAGAGTTTTAGCGTGCTGTGACTCCTACTCTCCTCTCCCAGACCCTACTTTCTTCCACTACGCCAAATACAAGCAACCCTCTCTAGAAGTTGCACTCACAAAGAAGAGGAGCCTTTCCACCTTTGTACGTGACCACAGAACATGGTAGACAACACAGAGAGTCTTGTGATCTGAGCTTTTCATTTGTGTAGGCAGAAAGAGGAGGACATTTCTGTCCTAACCACAAAGCATTCTGTGCTCCTTTCCAGTGTGCTTGCGTGTCATGTGGATCAAGAAGGAGAAGCATCCCCCTCACTCTCCCTCTAAAGTCTCTCCCCTCGGAGCAGGAAGTAGTTGATGAGGTAAGTGTGCTGGCCATGGGGAATCCTTTGCAAGCTTTTGAAATTGTTGCTGATTCCCAAGAAGCAGAAACAGAAGACCACCTCTCTTTAGAGAGAGATGGTGTTTTCTAACCTGCCTCAAATCTGGGGTGATGCATAATGAATTTGGAGGAAAATAAAATGGGAAATTCAGGGGAGAAGGAAGAAGAAAAGAAGTATCTAAGCTGCTGCTCATGCTCCTTCTACTGTCCGTGTCCTTAGCCAGACTGTGAGACACTCTGTGCATGGGGCCAGAGGGGTGAGGCTGCAGCCCAGCATATAGCCACAGGACGTAAAGCTGCCACTCTCATTGGGTGCTCAGTCTCTTTGGCTTCCCCTTGTATCTCACATTGTGTGGGAGACTTCAGTTTCAAGACCTATGTCTGATAGTAGGTCATTTCATGGAGGTGAGGTGTAGCACTGCAGCTATTCCTTTGCATATCGAGCAGTATCTGTGCAAGATATACCACAATCATAGAATCATAGAATAGCTAGGGCTGGAAAGGACCTTAAGATCATCCAGTTCCAACCCCCCTGCCATGGGCAGGGACACCTCCCACTAAACCATGTCACCCAAGGCTCTGTCCAACCTGGCCTTGAACACTGCCAGGGATGGAGCATTCACAACTTCCCTGGGCAACCGATTCCAGTGCCTCACCGCCCTTACAGTAAAGAACTTTCTCCTCATATCCAATCTAAACTTCCCCTGTTGAAGTTTGAGCCTGTTATCCCCTGTCCAGTCACTACAGTCCCTAACGAGGAGTCCCTCCCCAGCATCCCTATAGGCCCCCTTCAGATCTGCTAAGAGAAGATGCAGACTATAAGTGTGAATACCAAAGTCTTAATTTATTAAATCAATGCACATCTCTGGGGGCGAATGAAACATTGACAGGAGAGTCTCTCAGTCTCAGCTGACTGGAGTTCAGAGCTTTGTAAATGTAATGATAACCCAAAACAGCTATGCCTCATTTTGAGTGGGGGAAAAGGTCTATTTAAAACAAAATATCAATATTCCTAATTTTACCTTTATAATTTTCAGCACAGAAAATTTGATTTGCATTTCAAGGTGAAAAAATGGTAAGATACTCATCTTTCTCTGTGTTTTTCCCCTTGGTCCTCTGAATTCGGATAATTGTCAACCGAGTTCAAATCCCTTTCTTACTGCCTGCATTCTGCAGTCTGGCTCATCCTTGTTTCAGATGAAAATAAAACTATCTCAGTACAGAGATTTTCGGCAGCTGTGAGTTTACGCAATGGGACTATATAGTGAGTTAAGAAAAAGCTTCATGAAGAACACACTAATTTTATTTTGATTTTTTTCTGCAGTCAAAATTACATGCTAAGGGCCACTGTAGACATTCTTTGGTACCTCTAAAACTAATTGCCAAATGCAGACTTTCAATAAAAGCAGCACTTCAGAGAAAAAACAAGCCATCAAACAAACAAAAAACCACAAAAAGACCAAAGACAGAGGCCTGCCCACTGTAAGATAGATAAAAAAATTGAAATAATAAAAATGCCTGCATTTATTTTTTGATGTCTACTCCAAAAGGTATATACAAATTAACTCAATCAAGTGGTTACTTATTTCCAAACCAAGGAGACACATTTCGTCCTTTGAGATATGGTTAATGTCTTACTAAAATCTAGAATAGGAATAAGTTGCATTATGTAGCAGGTGCATCTTTTATCGTGCCATGTATTTTCAGTAAATACAGTATGATATATACATACAGTTTACAGCTGTCATTTAAAAACTAACACCTAAGAGGGATTTTCACAGCAGCTTTCAAACTGCAACAACAATTTTATAGTGCTTATAAATATCCATAAGTTCCTATACACACCCACACACTAAAACCATCCAAACACGAAATTCCATAACTTCAGTCCATGATTCACAGGTATCGGTGGAAATCTGCGCAATGTTTAAAAGCCACTGTTAAAACACTGCCCTCTGCAGGTTTTTGCCTTTTTGTCTGAAATTGAACAATTCTGTTAATTTAATTTCAGGCATCTTCGGCAAGGAATAAATAAACGAAACCTCAGTCCAAAGGAAGATGTACTGCTCTTCTCCAGGAACAAACTAAAATATTTCATGTCTTCCTGCTTTGCTTTATATACACCTGATGGTGAAGTCATGTCTATTTATGAAGTAGAACCAATTAAAAAGCTGAATTAGACTATAAGGGTGATGATCAGAGATCCCTGATCCT
The DNA here is from genome assembly GCA_025447955.1 of Psilopsiagon aurifrons. Taxonomy (NCBI): domain Eukaryota; kingdom Metazoa; phylum Chordata; class Aves; order Psittaciformes; family Psittacidae; genus Psilopsiagon; species Psilopsiagon aurifrons. The sequence continues at coordinate 41,616 of JAOEHY010029337.1, read as the reverse complement.
CTCTTCCAGCCAGGAAGACTTAGACATACGCCTGGGGTTTGGCTTGTGTGCTCAGGAACAGGACTTCATTCGCAAGAGGAAGAAGGTGGTTGCAGCAGCTCTGAAGGATGTCCTCCAGCTGAAGGAGGACTTGCAGGATGATGAGGTATCTAAGATGTAATTCTTTCCCTACAGCTGAGTGTCAAAATGCAGCATTGGTGGTCAATTTTTGTTTTCCTGGAAGCAGTGTGAAGTTTCATGTGCAAGCTACAGCTGACTGTTCTAGGGAAGAAAAAAGTACTAATGGGAAAGCTTAACAAATACCTGTAGCTCTGTTGCTACAGGATCTAGCTTTGTATTGAGTAGCAGTCTGCACAATAATGCAGAGAAGGGCTAGGTGCTCTCAGGACTAAAGCATCTTCCAGTCCTCACAATCATGTCATCAGATCTAAACCACTGATTCAGCCCTTCTTTCTCTTGATTCTGCCCTTCTTTGTCTCACAGTTCAAACTGGACTTCATTTTCCTCTGCCTTTTGTACCAGCATTTAAGCTTCCATTGTGCAAGCACAGCAAGCTGCCAATCTGACTTCATCGTCTGCACCAGCTAGAGCATGTGCTTGTTTGGCAAATGGGAACAGTAACAGAGGGTCCAAGGCGGGGAAAAAACAGATTTTTAATTATACTCCCATGACTGTAGTGTGAAGCCTAGATTTGGATGCAGAGATGAGAATTTTTCTTCCTTTTGCCCTAAACTGAGTTGATCAGTTTTTCTGCATAGCTGGACCTTGCCTTTAAATGCCAGCACTAAGCCATGGGTCATTTCCTTCCCCTAGGAAGAGATACCCATATTTCCCTGCAGAACAATCTCCATAGAATCTCCTGATGGTTTGCATAACAGGTGAATTCACCCCAAAGCATGGTAGCTATCTTTACTGTTAATGGAGCCAATTCGTATGTACAGATTAATCCTTCTAAAGATTAATCCTTAATTAATCCTAGGAGACTCTGAGTTACTGTATCATCACAGAAAGTAGTAACTGCAGACCTCACTTGCATATCTAAGTTTGTATGTTCATACATGGTAGGTGGAATGAGTACAGTTTTGCTTTCCCTGCAGCATCTGTAAAAACAGATGGTGTCACCAGCCTCTGATCTCAAGAGATCTGAACTGGTCTGTGCTCTTAGATCTATCAGTCATGATACATCTAGTACGGCCTGTGAAATAGCTATACAATAATAGAAATTAGCTTTATCAAACTTCAGTAACAGAGAAGTTCTTACTACTCACATGGAAATGCTGAGACAGCACCCTGTGTTTGCAGGTCTATTGCATCTGATGAAAATCTGGATCAGATGGCAGGAGGTACTATCCCCTCTATATTTTTTGCTGGTCTGTGTTACTGGTTTTTCAATAGAGCCTGAAAATGTCATGTTTGAGATGATGGAGTAAATATGAAGTATTTCTTACTCCTATGCTGCAGAATTAATTCATTTTTTTCTTCTCCTTGCTGACTGGTGGTATGCAGCATCTTTATTACTTTATCAGTGCTGGAACTTTCTCTTTCCTAATCAGAGCTCTCTCCCTTCTCAGTCCATGTCACTAAATGCTTGTGTTTTGGGATTGAACAGGTACCTGTGGTGGCAATCATGACAACGGGTGGCGGAACCAGAGCTCTGACGGCCATGTATGCTCACCTTCTCAGTGTGCAGGAGCTGAACATCTTGGACTGTGTCTCATACATCACTGGTTTATCCGGCACAACATGGTAAGACCAAGACAAGCAAAGTCTTCATAGGAATTTTCTATGTGTGACGAGCAGTGATCTGAATGGATATATCATCCTTCTTATCAAGGAAAGTCTTTCTTTTTCTGCTGTGGCTTTTTCTTGTTTCCTTCAGAGGGTATTTGGCCACACATAAAATTAATTTAGTCCTGTTTAGATAATGTGCATGGTGCCACACACACATGATTTTTCATGTAAATCAAGGTATGATCGACAAACCTTCATAACTTCCCAAAGCTCTGCTTCAAACTCACATTTTTTCTTGCGGCTTTTTTGTTTGTTTTGTTGTTTTGTTTTGATTTTTAGGACCATGTCAAACTTGTATGAAGACCCTGACTGGTCCCAAAAGGATCTTAAGGAAACATTGAATGATGTCCGAAAGCATGTGCTCAAAAATAAGTTCCTTGCTTGTTTTGCCCCCACTCGTCTGAAATACTATTTGAAAGAGTTGTGCCAGAGGGAAAAGGAAGGGCATCGGATATGTTTCACAGATCTGTGGGGTCTCATCATTGAAACCATGCTACATGAAAAGGTACAATAGCAGCACCTTTCTCTTCAGATTTGAATATTCACTGAATATAGCAGTGAGGACAGACAGTAGATTGGAAGGGGCATGTGGAGGTTGTCTTGTCCAACAGCCCTGCTCAAGCAGAGCTAGGGCCAGCTGACCCCAAACCATGGGCTTCTGAATATCTCCGCAGGTGAAGACTCCACAATCCCTGTAAAACATACGCAGTGTTTGACCACTCTTACAGAAAAAAAGTTCTTTTTTTTGTTTGCTTGTTTTTCAGATAGACACCTAAAGCATGTGCCTTGACTATAATTCTTTGGTAGTTGGCTGTATTATGCAGACCTTAGCATCACACCTCACACAGAAAAGGTGCGAATAAAGAGAAATAACAGGAAATTTATAGTATAAACAACTTTAAAATTAATTCACATGTAAATATTTTGGTGAAAATCCTGTTGTTCTTCTTAGAGAGCAGTGTGACAAGGCAAAAAATATTAATCACAAACCCAAAACCAGTATAACTGAGTTGTTAGTGGATTACCTCACCCTGTAAAAGCTTCCACCAAAAGGCAATGTTGAGGCTCTAATATTTGTGAACATTTCCCCTCAATAGGTAATTTATACTTAAGAGAAAACACTTCCCATGTAATTTGATTAACCCTACATGCATAAAAATTTCTGCTGCCTTAGCACAGCACAGTGGTAGAGACCCCCTGTCCTGCCTCCTGCCTCTTCCACATCACCTGAGTATGTAAGATGGTCTGCATCAGAAGCAGTAAGGGTCAAGGCTCACTGAGCATTAACCCTGTCTGAGCTTTGGCATCATCACAGGTCCCAGGAAAATACGATTTTCTGGGCAATCGGGGAGGGAGTTACTCTTTCTGAATGAAATATTTCCCAAGAAGAGCACTTTTAAGATATTTCCAGATATTTTTATTAAATAAATAATGTTAATAAAAACATCTTCTTCCTACCATAGAAATACTAGAATTTATTATTTTTTTTTTTTAGCATATGAACTCATCTTAGCACTATATGTGTGCTGAAGTGCTGGGCAGGGGAGGGTCGGAGATAGGGTTGACAGCACCTCCCTCAACTAAACCAGTGAGGAGCATTCTAGTTGAAGTGTGGTACGCTCTGTGTTATCAGAGCCCAGGCTTAAGTGAAGGGGGAGGCTCTTCGTGTCATCTGTCTTCAGCTACTGTCCTTCTTCGAAACAGGAGGACTCCCATAAGCTCACAGATCAGCAGCAGGCACTAAATCAGGGTCAGAACCCCCTGCCCATCTACCTCTCTCTCAATGTGAAGGATAAAATCAGCGACCAGGATTTTAGAGGTAATAATGCTCCAGAACTGCATTTAACATTAATCCCAACAGGGTTTAATTTAGGATTAGATAAAGAAATTAATTCAGTGCACAAATACTCTAAAGGGTTAATCAAGCATAGAAATTAAATGGCTAAGATTTTTGAAGGCCTTAGTGTATTCAGCTGTATTCAGGATCAAAAGCAGGATGATACAGGACATTATTATAAAATTACCTGCTATGCATTTTTGTAGAAAGTTTCAGAAATCTGAATTTTGTAAAGAAATCTTTATGTAAGAGGACAATTCACTGTTTAATGTACAGTGAATAAATGCCTGCTTGCAAAGTGTGCTACGTTAAAAACAGTCCCCCTTAACCTGGCCAACATCATGTGTTTTATTCAACTAATTTGTGCCTCTGCTGCTGTAATCTGTCTTGTGCTTTTTCTTACAGAATGGGTGGAATTCACCCCTTATGAGGTAGGATTCCCGAAATATGGCACCTTCATTCGTGCTGAAGATTTTGGGAGTGAATTCTTTATGGGTCGCTTGATGAAGAAAATGCCAGAATCCAGAATCTGCTTTTTGGAAGGTAATTTTTTGCTCCAGGGAAATGTAAAGTAATATAATATAATAGAACCTGCTCCTGCAAAAAGCCCTCTTCTGAAATGAAGCCGTCAGTACACTTTTTTATATGCCAGGAGCAGTATATGGTAAAATATTAGAACTGGTAACAGGTCACTATCTGCAGGAATTTATATCTTCTCTGCAATTTTATTCAGCTGACCAGATTTATTTGATTCCATACGTTGTTATGCTTACTGGCATGAGGATTTCTCAACACAAATATGTCTTTTTCAGCAACCAAAGTTGTGTAACACTGTTCCTAAGTTAAATCACAGTCTTTTCTTCCATCTAAGTCTCTAAAATACAGCCTTTTATCTGCAATGTACCTGCCATGCCTAACCCTGATTAATTCTTAAGGATAACACTTCCATTTCAGATGGCAAATAGGTCATAATATTTACCTTTTCTCTCTCTGGCACAAGAACAGCAAAAGCAGTAAGGGAATATTTTTTCCCTTTGCAAAAAACAATCTCTTGCTTCATTGTTCTTCCTTCTTCCACCAGTTCCATAAAGGAAGTCTCAAGGAGGGTGGGTCAAGAAGTCAGAACTTTTTGCATGTGTGGAGATTTCACTACAGCTAGTGGTGAAGTGTAAGGAAGCAAATCAGAACTTCTCTGTCCCTGGGTTTATATATATTTATATATTAAAATAGAGACCCAGGTCATCCCTTCTGTGGTCAGAAATGCCAGCAGGTCACCAGCCCCCTTCCTACACTTCCCACCTTGGCATTTTCTTCCTCCCTTCCCTAAAGCAATGCTAGGACATTTCTGCCCCTGTTCCCTGCCAATGACGGAGAGTCCCCTTATTCAGGTAGTGTTACTAAGGTAACACAGTTACTCTAAAGGCTTTCAGTAAATTCCTTTGCACCTCAGCCTCCAAACAGAGTGGGGACTGAGACTACACATGTCCTGCAGCTCTTTCCCGCATTGCCAAACCTGTCCCCCTAATCGCAGGCTGCCATTGCCAATGGTCAGACCATTGCCAGACTGCTCAGGTGCAGTCTCTTCTATCTGCCACTCTGTTCTTCTGAAGTGCTCCAGCTTCAGTTCTACAGTTTGGGGGATTCAGGAAGGCACTGTGGCACAGTTGGCACATCTAACCATACCAGGTAGTGGTGCTGTATCAGCCTGAAGGACTGATACAGTCAAGACTGCCACTAACTTTGCCACAAGTGTTAGTAAAGGAACTTGAAAATATAACCCAGATATGCTCTACACCCTACAAAAGACAAATCAAAGACTCTCATATTTCCACTTTCTGTTTTCAAAACTATTAAGTCAGCTTCCTCATTCTAAGGGATATTAGTGTATCAATCTGGAATGTTTTGTGGTTGATAGTCCTGCATGATAAGTGCATATCTGTAACAGGATGATGCTAGAAATAAATAAATGCTTTAGAATTACAAATGCTGTGAAACTGCAGAATAACAGTCATTGGGGACAAGTAGAAAACAATAATATGAACATGACAAAATGTTATTTGCCACATAACAAAAATGTATGTGTTAGCAGATACACTGGAAACACCATCAGCCCTCTTAATATATGTCAATAAATAAGTTTCTTAATATACATTATGGATTCACATACCAATTTATGAAGACAGTCCCTTTAGTTTTGCACTAAGATAACATAAAGTTTGTTAGGGAATGCAGAAGGTACTGGAGGTCATTGTGAATGAAAACACTCCCAGGTTTTCACCTGTTTTATTTCTGTCAAATATATCCTCTGCGACAGGGATCTGGAGCAGTGTATTTTCCTTGAATCTTATGGATGCCTGGTATATATCTGTTCATTCAGAGGACTTCTGGCACAAATGGACTCGAGACAAAATTACTGACATAGGTGGGTTATTCTTACGCCATTATGTTATTTTATTCTCTCTTTTCGTTGTTTTTAATTTCATCCCTTCCATGCCCCGCTGTGCTGATATTCTCTCACTGATATTTTTTAAAGCCATTTTGGATTTCCTTCTTCAGAGATTTCTGTAATCAACATGGAAACCAGGAGGAAATTCATTCCATGTATTTCAGGATGTCAATCGCTTCAGCTGTGTGAGAAAATAATCCATGAGATCTGCCACAAGAAAAAAAGAGAACAGCCCTCATATGAGCCTTTTTTCAGAGCACAAATGTAAAAGTGGAGAAAAATTTCCCTGTAGAATAGGAGAGGCTGGAAGTCTTCTGGAGTGATTCACAGTTTCCAGTTCTCTTGAAAGTTCAAGTATGGCATGAGGTGTCACAGAAACAAGGGCCAACACCATCCTTGTGTCTCAGTGCAGGATATTGTAGTGGATAAAATCATAGACAAGCAAAGAATCTTATAGTAGGTGAGCCAGACTCTTGCAGTACAAACAAGGCCTTTACTGCTGTGGAGTGAGAAGAAGAAATGGATTTTCAAAGCTTATCTGAAAAAATGGGAGACTTCTGGAGATCCTGGAAACAAAGAAAGAAGTCCAAGTTTTGCCAAACATGTTAACACAAATGATGCTTGCATAGATGACATGAGCATGTCATGTGTATGAAAACACATACAAGAACTGTTATTCTTTCTCCTGCAGATGATGAAACCCTATTCCCTAGAAGACCAAACGAGCTGGATACTCGAGTGGTTTGTCCCACTGACAGCTTTTCAGACATTTTCCGAGATGTTGTCATGTTACGCCCAGCAGCTTCAGAAATCCCAAACTTCATGAAGGGCCTCCAGATGAACAACAACTACCTAGAGAGCGAGTTTTCCAAATGGAAAGGTACAGTAATAGAACCCTGCTTTTAATTTTATTTTAAACTATCCTTGTGAAAAAGAAACAATGCTTAAGAGGTTATCAGCCAACCACCTTTTTGTTGTGCTCTCATCTGATAGTATCTGAAACTATCACTGAAAGCTAAAGTTAGGTAGTAGCAGAGGCTTCAAAAACAAGTTCTTAAACATTTCATGAAACCAGTGGCTGATAGATGGGAAGGATCTTAATTAGTCAACCAGTGTATGTCTGCTGTGGCATGGCACTGATGCCATCATATGGTGTCTCTTACCTGGTCAATATTCGAGGGATGTGGGAAAGAGCCCTGTTTCATGTTATCTTTTTATTTGTAAGATACAACCTTTGTAATAGTATTCTGTATTACCCAGTTTGGGAGTTTGTGTTCAGTCTGATACCAGATTTTCCAATTACCTTAGTAACTGTGTGTCTGTTACCATAGTGTGCAAGGCACCAAACATCTCAAGTCCTCAGCGTGTTGAGACAGTGAAGTGCAGTGTTATCTTTTTTCCATATTAAGATCAAAACCACAACCAAGCAACAAAAGAAAACCCATAAGCACCACAACCCAACCAAAAAACCCAACAACACAAAAAAAGGAGACCTGATCAGAGTCACACGCAAAAACAGGGGATGGAATTAACTCTGTTCTCCTGAGTCCTAAGTTAATCCCTCTAAATTAGAAGAAAGCCAAAGCAATTGAAGAGTAAATAGTGAAAAGAGGAAGATAGATGAGGAACTGAGAAATGACTTAACTGCAGATATCAGTTACATGGGTAGGTCTAAGCCCTGAGAAAAGCTGAATTATCTTTCTGTTGCCAACTGACTTTCCTCAGCACCTCTTTTGCATGGAGCACCTTCTCTAAATAAACAAGTAAATTAAAAATGCTTCTTTTCTAGACTGTGAGCTCGACTCTCAGCCCAACCACCTGACAGCAGCAACAGACTACCTCATCCTGATTGATACTGCATTTGCCTTTGCTACCAGTTACCCACCCCTCATGAGACCGGAAAGGAAAGTGGATGTCATTTTGCATTTCAACTACAGTTCAGGTTCCCAAACAGGGGTGAGTGCTGTACATTCTTCTTGAACTGATTTCTCTGCTTCATCACGGAGTTCCCAAAATAGCTGATCCTCTACTCACAGAAACTTTTTCCCCAGCATCTGAGAAGTGTAAAAAAGTGAACAGTTTACCAGGGTCACATATCTTTACGGAACAGTACAAATGTTACCAGGAAGCAAGAATTTAGCAAACTGAATATGTCTATTTTTATGTGTAAATGGGTTTTATCTGATTTGAAGGCAGTCAGATGTAGAATGAATGAAGCTAAATGCATTCAAAAATTGACTAAGAACTTCTCAATGCAATCATACATATTCTTATGCATGGGAAAACATACATTCAGGACAACAGAACTGTAATAATAGAAATGTTTCAATAGAAGTGTTTATCTGCAGAAGACCAGATATGCAAGTAAATGCAGGCACAGTTTGTATTTAGGAATTTTAAATTCCTTAAGAACAAAAAGATACCTAAAGGCAGCATTTTTAGTATCCAAATGTGGGATGCAGATTTTCAAAGGCAGGTATGTGGATGCAGATTCACCCCACCTAACTCTGGCCTTCCAGGTCATGGCGCCATATTAAGTCTGCACTCAAACTGGGTATGTACCATAATCTGTCAGAACTTGGCCCTTAGCCCACAAGCATTTGAAGTGAAATTCAGTTTTAATCAAATTCAGAGTGATTCCTGTATGTTCTGATGACTTGTTTTGTTTTCATATTGTGACAACCAGCCCCTGAAAGAAGCCTCTAAATACTTTGCAAAGCAGGGAATTCCTTTCCCTACAAAGGTGCCAGATGACCAGGAAACTCCACATGTGAAAGAATGCTACATTGTTGGTGACAAGGAGAGCCCAGAAACACCTATTGTGATATTCTTCCCACTAGTAAATGACACCTTCAGGGAGTACAAAGCACCTGGTAAGTTTACAGTTACCCATCACATAAACAGAGGCAGCAGCTGCCTTCGTTTTTCTGTGCAGTATCTGTTCATCTGATCATGCTGTAAACACAGACTCAGACTCTCTTTGCTTAGACCTGAACCATTTCAAGAAGCTTAAAATGTGTACTTTTCCCTGGACAGTACAGCAGCAACTGGGATCAGCCTCTGGCCCCCTTCAGATTTTTTTCTTCTTGACTTTTCATGAGTAGCTTGTAAAGTCTACTGATGGAAAGTATATTCTGTGTACCTGCAGTGGCAGAAATTAGCAGGGTTATTTCCTTTCATATTTGTCATCCTTTCCTGTTAGAGAATGCTTTGGGGATTCTAAGGATTTCATTATTTAAATTAATTTCCAGGCTCACAGTTAGGCAGATAACCTTGAAAACAAAAGTGTGAACTACCAAAGTGATGAAAATACATCACTGAGCCATACTCAAGTAATTAAAATACAACACTCAGCCATACTGAAGTGATGAAAATACAACACTGAGCCATGCTGACAGCTTATGTTCACTTCAGTGAGTCCTACTTTGAAATTTAAAAAGTTTTAATAGTAGTTCAAAATAGGTGAATTCTGAGTCCTGGTACCATATCCCACAACTCCACGTTACCTCTGTGGTGCCAAAGGTTTCAGTTATTCCTTCTGAAGATGATAAAATTTGCTCATGCTGCAGGAACACTTCTTTTTCAATCAGTTCAAAGCTCCCCAGTTGCTGGAAACCGAAAGTTCTACGCTGGTATATGGTACATTAAACTTAATAACAAAACAAATACAGAAACTATTGTCTCAGTTGTATTAATCATTTTCCTTGGGGGGCAGGTGTTGAAGCAAGTCATAAAATATCATGCAGCACTTTTGCTTTGTAGATATTAAGGACTGAATTAATTGCACATTTGATGTATATGACTGGGGTTTTGAACAGGATTCAAATAGTTCAATGGTCTTTATACAGGTGCAGGTATCTGTGACTGTGGAGGCTGATTGTTCACTACGATAACATCCTCTTGCCAATGTGGTGGCATCACTGGAGGCTGATATAAAAATTCTCTTGTATCTGATGCTCTCTCATCTGCAATGAGGAGTGATTGAGCATTACATTTCCTGCCTGTCTATACCTGATAGTATTATCTACCATTTCTGGGCTGTTACTGCTCTTTTTCCCTCATACCAGTTGTTAGAAACCTGAGGGGTCTATGGAAATGATGGGGAAGGAAAAACATGCGTAATCCCTCGTGTCCAGCTGTCCTGGTTTTGGCTGGGATAAAGTTAATTTTCTTCCCAGTACCTGGTGGAGTGCTGTGTTTTGGATTTAGTCTGAGAATAATGTTGACAACACACTGATGTTTTTAGTTGTTTCTATACAGTGTTTACACTAAGTCAAGGACTTTTCGGCTTCTTATTCCCTGCCAGCAAAGCTGGGAGGGGACAAAGCCAAGGCAATTGATCCAAACTGGCCAAAGGAATATTCCATCCCATATGGCATTATACTCAGTACATAAACTAGGGGGAAAGCTGGCCAGGGGCTGCTGTTTGGGAACTGGCTGGGCATTGGTCAGTGGGTGCTGAGGAACTGCATTGTGCATCATTTGTTTTGTCTATTCTAATTCTTCTATTATTATTATCAGTATTATTATTACCACCATTATTATTGTCTTTCTGTCTCATGAACCTGTCTTTTTCTCAACCCACGGGTTTTCTCACTTTCACTCTTCTGATTCTCTTCTACATCCTTTGGGGGAGGACCTTGTGGGACTACCTGTCTAATTATTTTGCCTGTGTCTGTGATACATGTTGATTATCCTGGGATGATGAAACAGGCATGAAAAATTCTTTCAGTGTTCCTGCCAAATCTTAGTGATCCAGAGAATATCAGGATTGCTCTCACTGTTGAGGTTGCATAAAGCCTGTGGTTTTTTATAGTAGGAGGTAGTCTGGGGAAATTATCATAAATATTTGTGCCATCTGCTTCCAGGATATGTCAAATAATGACTGTGTGAAGTCTTACAGTTTAGATAATAACATCTAGTTGTTTAGATCTTTTTTCTGTGTTTTATGATAATTCTTCACAGTAGGAACCAAGACTTGATGTAGCTGATTGAGCTAGAGCAAATGCTAGGATGTGCTGGGTGAAGGAGTACCTGTCAGGTCGCTAAGGTCAGTGTGCTTCTGGAAAGCTTGCATCACTGAAATACATGGGTTTTCAGCAGCCTGTTTCTGGAGGCATGAAAGGATATTAGTGAGGGAAATAACATGGTGTAGAGTAGAAGCTGGAAGGCACAAAAACTGGCAGTGGTTTCCTGACCTTCATCTGGAGAGAAACCATGCTGTCATGAGTTCTTGCTGCTGTTGTCTGCTCTGGGAGAAGGGAGGGAAAGAGGAAAAGAGTAGTTGCTATTTACTTGAACCTTAGGTAGAAATGGAGGGTGCTGCCATGGCTGGGAGACAGCAGCAAGAGAGGCTGGGGCTGGGAAAGTGTTAGTACTGAGGGAGATCTGGGGATCATGCTGAGCTCACTCCACACCTAGGGCAGGACACAGAGATTCTCACCCTCCTGTGCTCAAAAGAAGATCTACTCTACCTGTTTTGACATTTCCAAGTGTACCCAGGACAACCCTTACTTGCCACACCACCACCTCCCCCTCCTGCCATAAGATGCCTGTGAAGGGAAAAATTTGAGTTGTGATCCATTCCATGTATATGCCTGAGAAGCATCCCAACCCTAATTGCTTTTTCTTAATTAACTGAGTAATTGTTTTGTCCCTTAGGTGTGAAACGTAGTCCCTCGGAAATGGCAGAGGGTGATGTAGATGTTGCTGATTCCTGCGGGCCATATTACATAAACAATTTGAGTTATTCAGAGGAAAATTTTGACAAACTAGTGAACCTGAGTTACTACAACATCCAGAACAATAAAGATTTGATACTTCAGGCCTTGCGTACTGCCGTGGAGCGGAAAAAGCAACACAAGGAAGAGCAACCACTGCAAAAACCACCCGTCAGGGATGGTATGTATGGGCTTGACAAAGAAGGAACCCAGCATTTGGCTGACTGCCCAGCACTGGGGAATATGAAATAAAATATCTATGAGTCCTGTTAATGAAGAAAAAAAGAATTTGATTAGGAAGTGAAGAAAAGCCAAAGAATGCTAAGAATAGCACTTTGTTTGTCATGCCTGTCTGTCAGTGAAGGAAATAAACACAAAAAATCAGAGCTCTTCCTTAACAAATTAATGTGCTTCCCTCATTGACAACATCAGGAGCATGGCTAGGTGAGGCCATGCTCCACTCATCCTTGAAGAAGTGACCTTTCAGGCCAAAGCCAAAATGTTTGGACAAGGAAGCATGAGGAGGTTTACATTGACTGTGTTTGTGTGTTACCTGTACTATAAAAAGAGAGGACTGCCAGTCCAGAAATGCAGCAGAGAACAAAATCCAGTGTTTCTAGAACAAAACCAAGAAGCCCATTTGGTGAACTAAGGAGTCTTTATGTGATTGTAAATAAATATTAAAGTTTATAAATACCACACTTTTTTTGAGTTACAGCCAATAAACATTTTTCACAGCAAATACATGTTAAAGCCATTTCTCATAGGTACTTCTTCTTCTATTAGTGATACAATAAACAGATTTATCTCACAGCTGCTGAAAAACTATTGAAGATAGAATTATACCTGCTCCAGACCTAGATGTGAACTGCCCCAGAATCCTGGACCCCTGATTTAGGATTACATTTAAGACCCACCTCTACAAAAACTGACTCAGGCTAATGTATTTTATTATATGGATTTAGATGTTATTGGTATGCACCAAAGGTTTAAAGCTTTAAGTTCTCCTCCTTGGTGGTGCACAGAAACATAATCCTTCTATTTTCCACCTAGGTCAGTGAATGCTTACTTGTGGTGCACACTATGGGAGCCCATATAGCTCCTGTTCAGGCTCTATGCCCAGGGTTTACCCCCCATAGAAGAAACGAGAGCAAAGAGAGCAGGCAGTCATGCTGATGCGTGTTGATCTCATTGCAGTATGGGATGGGATGTAGCCAGAGGCCATAGCCAGACCTGGGAATTTGGAAACACTCCCAGGTTCCTATATACAGTTAGAGCTTTATTGTCTGAAGGGAAAAAATCATCTCACTGACAGCAGGAAGCATCTAGGCAGGAAGTCTGAAGACAAGCAGAACGAGATGTGTGAGTGCAAACACTTCCCTGCCCTTCCTGCAGCTTTCCAGCAGCCATAAAAGGGTCACAGAGAACAATGAACACTTTACTCCGTTTCAAAAAGCTTACATGAAATAATGATTCAATATGTCTGAGTTCTCTGCATTCAGAAGAAAATGTCAGGGCTGATCAAAGAGGTGGAACAGCTTCCATGTGTGGGGCAGACAGATAAGGAATCTACAACCCAGAAGGACAACCCAGGGTCGATAGGCAGAGAAGAGAGAGACCTGTGAAATCTGGAGTGCTCTGCAGGAGATGAATCAGGACTGACTGTGCACCTCTCTTTTAAGGACAAAATCATACAAAGGCTCTGCATCTGACTCAGCCCTGCACTGAATCATCAGTCCCCAGAGGCTGGGAGGACAGTCTGAGACAGTTTTGTACCTGCCTTCTTTCTGTGATGTTCTCCAGTCACCAAAGAGTGGATGCACCACAGACAGTGGGAAAGCAAGTCTCACCCCAGAGTGTAGTACTTAGGTTTTCCAGAGCTCAGATATTTTGCATATAAGAAATGATCAGGAGTAGTCAGAACTCTTAAAGGACTCATCTAAAACAATTTATTGAAGTAAAATGCAGAAGATGCAAGTAACTGCAATGACAGCTTAATTACTATGGATTAACCTATGGGGGAAAGTAATTAAAACAAGAAGAATACAAAAGCAAACTGTAAAAAGAGGGTTTTAAAAGAATCATAGCATGGTTTGGGTTGGAAGCGACCTTAAAGCTCATCCCATCCAACCTGGCCTTGAACACTGCCAGGGATTTGGTAGACAAGTTATCTGGGCAACTGCTGCCAGTGCCTCACAGGAAATAATTGCTTCCTAATGTCCAGTATACATCTCCCTTCTTTCAGTTTAAAACCATTCCCCCTTGTCCTATCACTACATGTCCTTTTACAAGGAGGAAGCTGGTCAGCAAGACCCTACATGAAATACTATAAAATCTTTAGACTCAGCATGGAAATTGCAACAAAAGAGTTGCAAAACACATGCACAGACCTAAATAAAACGTGAAGCAAGGAACCAAGAAAAGGCAGAGTGGTTAAATTCTTAGGACTGAGCATTATTAGAGCCTAACATCTGCTCTTTGAGGAACATATGAGAAGGAGGGAAATGGAAAGGGCATATCTAAACTTGCTGATGTATTTGGAAAAGAGCTAGAGCATATAGAGAAAATGTAGTATTCCGGATGGAAATTAGGAGGAAGAAAGGTACATAGCTAAAAATGTGACTTGGCAGATGCGCTGGACCAGCAAAAGGAGGTTTGCATGATAAGGGTGTTGCAAAGGAGCCAACACCGTAAGTTTGATACAAAAGAGACACTTATAACGTGCAAGCACAGACTGAGCAAAAAAATCCTCCTCCTCCTTTTAGAATTTTATCTTTTTCTTTTATTCTTTTTAACTGGGAGGCTTTTGTTTTCCAAGCAGTGAGTGAGGACAGACAAACTTTTATCACAGAGAAATATTATTTTTAGTTCAATGCTTTAGTGATTATGGCATTGTATTCCACTAAAATCTCATGTAAAAATCAATGGAAAAGGTGATCCTCCCACGTGCCTTAAAACAATATGAAGGTGTAAGGTTAAAACTAATGACTGTCTGCTATACACAGCAAAAATTCAATGTTATACTAAGAATTTTCCTTAGTTGCCTAATGTTGAGGCTAACCCCCACGGCGCTTAGTCACACACTTTTTAGGCATCCGAAGCCAGCAACCATCATCATGAAAACACGAAGAGCATTTGGGCGATTCTGTGCTCAGATCGGAGCTGTTGAAGAGTTTTTCCGGGTTTCATTCCAGGGGCTGGCACTTTAACAGCAGGCACAGTTAACCGCCAGAGGCGAGTTCGTGACCAAAAAGACAACAACAAACAAAAACCAACGCACACGCACACCCCCCACCTGATACCAGGGCGAGGGGCGCTCCCCCGACGCCGCTAAGCCGGCCGTGCTGCCAGCACTAGCACCGCCCCTCCCGGGGCAGTGCGGGACCGGGTGTGGGCCGGGCTTGCCCGCCCCGCCGGCGGTTGTCTGCGGTGCGGAGCGGGACGCTGGTTGTCGGCAGTGCGGCGGGACGCTGTCGGGATGTTCAGCTGGCTGGGGAAGCAGGGCGGCGGGCGGGAGCGCGGCGGCGGCACCGACGTGGTGCAGACGGTGACTGGTGGGCTGCGAGACCTCTACCTCCGTAAGCTGCTGCCGCTGGAGGAGCACTACCGCTTCCATGACTTCCACTCGCCCGCCCTGGAGGAGGCCGACTTCGAGAACAAGCCCATGGTGCTGCTGGTGGGGCAGTACAGCACCGGCAAGACCACCTTCATACGGTAGGCGACTCCCGCGGTGTGCGGTTCCTTCCCCGAGGCCCCGCTCGGAGGTGTCTGCCCTCGCCTTGTCAGCCTCGCCCCGCCGCAGTGCTCACTCTACTCCTGCCCAGGGCGTTCCTGCTGCGCGATAAATACCTCCTGCGTGCAAGCAGCGAGCCGTCCGGCGGAACGGAGCACAGCAGCGGGCTGATGTCCGATCCGAGAGTCCCCCGTGCCGTGTAGAAGATGAGTGCTGCTCTCCTCTCTGTTACATGTCAGCTTCCTGTTTAAGAATAGGGTCTCGATTTCGTGTTCTGCTGAGAAGTGTAACCTCGTTGTCTACTTCCTCATAGCTTCAATTTTTAATCTCTAAATTATTCTGAAGGAAGCACAGGTACTTCGCGTTAAAACGGCGTGATTACACTGGTTATAGAAGATCATTTAACTGTATCTCCTTCCTCCCGTTTCCAGAAGTAGTTCCCAAAAGTAGTTTAACGCATAGATAGGACGTGAAGATAACAGAGAAACAAATGACAGTTCTGGGCAAAACCCACATCGTATCTGGAAAGTCCTCTCCCCCCAAACTCTCTGGTCAGTTGGATGGAACAAGCAATGTTACTAGTAAGGCAGCTTAACCATGTTGCTGCTGTTTCAGTATTTGCTGTCTTTCCTGTCTTCCTTAATGCTGTTTGTTGGTGACTGGTGTTAGGAAGCTGAAGTGTGCATCAGGCATTGGGTGTGAAATATTTCGCATGATTTGAGTGTGCTTTTCATATGCCTCTTACAAATCAGCCTGAGGTTATACAAAACTCTGCAAAAGATGCTGAGTGGTCACTTGGATCAAATTTTGACCTACTTACTATATCCAAAGTTCCTTACAGTCCTCCTGTATATTTTACAGATGTTTCTCTTTTGATTTCAAAGGTTACAGGCAGCCTTGCCGTAGCACTGTTTTCACAGTGCAGAAGATGTACCTCTCTTCTCCACTGAAGAGCTTTTGCTCACTTTTACTCACCTGCAAGCTTTTCGGATGTTTGCAGAGCTGATCATGTTTCTTTTCTGGTTTTACAGCTAGTTAATTGGAAGCTTAAAGTTGAACATGGTTCTTTAGCGATTATCACCAAGTTCTTGCAAATGCTTCAAGTGGTTTTGTTCAGAGAAATATTGTAAAAATAGAAATAAGGCTGTAATTAAAAGAAGATAAACTTAGTTTCAGGATCCCCAAAGGTAGAAGGTAGTCACAAGAAGGTGTGTGTTTGCAGGGAGGTGATTTGGGGTTTACCAGCATTTCTCTGGCCATGCAGATTCATTTTCTTCTTTAAAATTACAGTTGCTCTTTCAGTCTAAATGTCTTTCCAGATATGCATTGTTACCAGGCTCGTGGACAGGGGGTGATGAGAGCATGGTAATACAGAGACAGAATGGTCCCAAATGCGTATGTACCAGAACCTGTTCTGCCTGTCAGCTGAGTTGCTGTGTCATTTACAATTAAGAGGAAACTTCTGTCCCTCCCTCACCCCATCTAAGAGTTTGCCTTGGATGAGAACACACTTTCTTGACTTATGCACAGTCAATTCTTCTGTCTTTTATAGTTGTCCGTATTTTACTAGAGTGGAAGCCATTATTGCACTTAGAAACACTGATACTCCTTGCAGTGCCTTAGATGTATTTTTGGTACTGTTGCTTTTTGAGTAACTTGTTATCACTGCAGCTATAAAATACTGAGCAATAGGATTGGCTGATACAAACATACAGTCTGAATGAAGTGTCATTTATTACAGCCTTTATCAGCTTTTTCTCGTATTGGTCACTGCTGGATGAAGATGCCCGGACAAATTTGACAGATAAAGTTTTGAAGATGTTTTCTTACACATTTTATTAAAATATCTGACTCAGTGGAGGAGATGACTTTACTGTGATGTGCCCTTCTCTTCACCCACTTGCCCCTTTCTCCTGTCCCCTTTTTGGTAGACTGCAGAATGATTTAACCCTTTACTAGGTATTGGAGAAGACAGGCATTGTCTGTAGAGCCGCAGCCAGTAACAGCAGCTGTTACTGCTTCTAAAGGACCACAGTCTGACCTCACCATGATGAACACACATTACATCAGTGTTTGCTATAGAATAGATAATAATTGTCTGAATAAGCATGAGAAAATGCTGCATTCAAGATGGGCAGCAGCTTAGACAATAGTGTCACAGTGGCTGTTACTCAAAATCCAATTTAGAGGAGAAAAAGAAAAACTTTTCTCTTTTTCAGCAAGAAAACTTCTTCTTCAGCAAGAAACTTTTTTTCTTGCTGAAGGCAAGGCTTAGAGGACGACATGGGAAAATATTATAGTGTCCAGGTCAGTCACAAATAAATTTCCCCTCTGGTAGGCTGAATTTCCCATGGAAAAATGTCATATATGCTCAAGATGGTTATAATTCCAGGCTTATTATAGATAGTTTTTCTTAGAATGAAGTTTAACTATAGTGTTTTTCTCCCACTAGCTTTTTAACAAGCATTATGTTAAATCTTAATTAAGACTGATTTTTGTTCCTCATTTCTCCTTTTCATAGTCACAGGACATGCTAGATCTGTTTGAATGTTTAGTATTTTTTATGTGTGAACATAACAATTCTGTTTAACTGGCATATATTCATTTGGGATTTACTTTGATTTAGACCTTATCATGAGAACTTAACATTTTCATACCTCTGACACATCCACATCCACCCAGTTCCTTCCATTACGTATTCATGGAAAACACTAATCTAGCTATGACTGAATGTCCCTGGGGATTAAAAGACGCAAACAAACACTTCCAGGTTTCTAACAGCTCTTCTGGTTTTTCACTTGATGCTGTTTATACTCTTTGCACTTTGAACAATGCAGTAAAACAGGTCAGTTTCACTGTCAAAGTGTAACATGGTGATAGTGCTTTAGTCAAGTGTCTGACAAAGCTGACAATTCAAAGAAATATATCCAGGCCCAAATGTTAATACTTGTCTTTAATACTTGTTTTTAATGGGTGAGAGCCAAATGCCTATCTTACATGAGCTGCTTGTCCTCGCAGCTTCTATGATTCTCTCAATTTCTCCTGGCTGCTTTAGAGAAAGAAGCAGGGAAAGGAGGGACAGGAGAGTTGTAGTATATGAAAAAAGATAGGAACCGGTCATTGCAAGTTTGTAGTTGCTGACCTATTTCTTCTAACAATGAATTAAAATTCTAGTCTAATGACGTTTATCCTGTTTATGACTTTTCTGATTTAGAAGTGTAACAGACTGACTTTTTTTTTTAAAGAACTTGTCAAGATGAGGAAAACCAGAAGCAAATTCCTTAGCTTGCCAAGCCATGCTTTTACTTTGCTCGCAGGTATTACTCAGAGGCTAAAGTGGTAAACTTCCTTCTATTAACTCAGCAGAGCTGGGTTTTGTGAAAGCACTCTTTTGTATGCATAATATCTGGAGTCTGCAAGTAGCATGCAATCGCTTGAATTGCAGGAATGGGCAGCATCTATTTCTTCATGGGGGAAAAGGTCCGTCTTAATTTCTTTTGGTGAAAGCTGAAACTTCTGTGTCACTAGCTCTACATGAAAGTTTTATTTGAGGTATTTGGAGCAGAATTCTTAACTAAAGCAAACATCTGCTAGTTTTGTTGTGTTTTTGTTTGAAAGTATGCAGGACTTGGTGCAGTATGTAGTACGGAGGTGAGCAGCCTTATGAAAGGAGACTTGAGTTTGTCTCCCAGTGCATCACTGGGTATCCATGTTCAATGCTGCCCTGTTCAGTGCTGCCCTGTTCAGTTCACCTCTGTTCTTGCCAAGGCATTTAGGCTTCCGATGATTATCAGTATCCACAATTGTGAATAATCTTTGCTGTCTCTGGAACTTTGTAAACCATTTTCCCGTAGCCTGGCTATACATCTTGCAAAGGAACGTAGATGAATGTTTATTGGCAAAGCAGAAAGGTTATAGCCCAGGTAAAAACAAAAGAAGAGTCAACAGGATGTCTGTTGTTTGATCTAGACTGTTTTTGGGAGTTTGCTATTCTTAAGCATTCTTCCTGTGAACATTTTTGAACTCTCCCTCTGCTGTAAATTCCTGAGAAGGGCATGCAGTTGCGGAAGTTAAAAAATCCAGGTATTTTCCTGTGTTAATGTAGCATACTGTACAACAATATTTGCAGGTTTTCAGTTTACAGAAAGCTGCTTATCCCTTTTGTGTAGCTAAGTGAAACTGATATTTTCATGCTGAGAGGAAGTATGATATAGCTTGTTGTCATGGTTTTAATTTTCATGTAAGTGACCAAGCGAAAAGGTTAGGTTTTGTTTAGTTGTATGTGAGATAGTGTTGTGGCTTAACCCCAGCCAGCAACTAAGTACTGCACAGCTGCTTGCTTGCTTCCCCTGCCTGAGTGGGATGGGGAAAGAATTGGAAAAGTGAGGGAACTTATGGGTTGGGATAAAGACAGTTTAATGAGTAGAGCAAAAGCTGCATGCACAAGCAAAGCAAACAAGGCATTCATTCACCATTTCCCATTGGTTCAGCTATTTCCCTAAAAGCAAGGCTCCATCACATAATGATTACTTGGGAAGACAAACGCCATCACTCTGAACATCCCTCCCTTTCCTTCTTCCCCCAGCTTTATCTGCTGAGCATGATGTATGGAACATCCCTTGTAGTCAGCTGTCCCCGCTGTGTCTGCAGCTTTCTGTGCACCCCTCGCCTACTCACTGGTGGGGTGAGATGAGAAGCAGAAAAGGCTTTGACTCCGTGTTGGCAATGCTTAGCAATAACAAAAACATCTCTATTATCAACAGTTTCCAGCACAAGTCCAAAACATAGTCCCATACTAACTAACGTGATGAAAATGAATTCTGTGGCAGCCAAAACCAGCACACTTGTACAGCCAGTGCTGAAGTACTAGGGTTTATTTTAGTGTGATTCTTGATGAGTCAGTCTTGATGGAAGATACCTGCCTTGAAAGTGTTGCGGGTGTCTGTGGGATAGCTGTACCAGGCTCAGCACTGTGACTTGTTTGGGTGGGACTTGGTATTTGGAAGGAGATCTTGCCTTCCTGGATTATTTTCGCTACAAAAGTCTGATTTTTTTTAAAGATGCCTTTGACGTTAACTTGGAAGGATCACTGCGGCTCAGTAGCACCTTATTCTCCTTTAGTCTTTTCAGTAAGCAGTTAATCTGCATTTGCACTGTTGAGTTCCAAGCTGAAAATACAGATGCTGGAAATCATGAAAGGTGCTCCATAGTTCCAACTCTTTGCAAATTCTGCAAGTGTTACATGTGCAGCAACTTCATGAGCAGGCCATGAGATTATTTTCTTAGTTATCTATAAAGACCACCACCACTGAATGTCCATAACCGTACCTGTCAGGTTCATGAGCTTACAATGGATAGCAGTTATCCTATTACCCTGGAGGTGTCTTATCCTGTATTCAGATCCCATAATGTAGTTTTCTCTGACCTGGGATCACTTTGGTCATGTGCATTTGGTTGAATATGTTGTTCTTTATTGCTGCTCTGGGAACTTCTTGCCATATGTGTTGCCAGTTTATGGATTGCTGCCTCTGTCAGCAGAAGTCTGGGTATGGCAATTGTATCAAGAGAAGAACTTAATTATGAGTCGCATAGAGATCCTTTCCCTTTTAAAAGATGGACAATGAGGAAAAGCAGATTTGAGAGACTTTGAAGTAGGACCTTTTATTATGGCACATTAAAAACCTTGCTTTAGAAGGGAAAAATGTATTTGGTATTTCAAAATCAATTCTGTGGATAAGTCCAATCTGGAAACCCATAGTGTCTCTTGTAAATTAGCCTTTTCATCCTGCTCTAGAGGGCTCTAGTCTGCAGTGGTGCTCTGTGAGGAGGCAGGAACACACTTTTGTGTTCCAGGTGTTCAGCTGTTTGCTACAACGCTTGAAAGTACAGGTTTTCCATGTGTAAAGGGCTCAGCTGCTGAGCTATCAGAGTTTTATCTTTGTTTTGTTTCATGATCAACTTTGTAAAATGAGGGATCAGTTGCATTCTACACTCCTCCCTGTGCAGAGGGTTTGAGTGCTGTATTGGGTTTTTTTTTTGCTTTTGGAGAGGGGCTAGTTTTATTTTCCTGTTAATGTGCATTAGGTATAGCTTATTCTAGGAGTAAAACCAATTGACGTTGGCATGTTCTGGCATGAGTGTTCTTCTGTTCCTTCCTTCCCACAGATTTTAGCATTGGCATTCATTTATTATTTTTTCTTGGTTTGTTTGGAAGCAGAAAGCTTCAGGAAATACCATGTAAATAACTCGTCTGTGCTTTGAGGCTCCCATATCATAGATTGAGCGGACTTGAGCCAGTTTGGTAAGAGTAGTGGAAAATGATCTCTGAAACATGTAGTCTGTGTTTATTTCCTTAAATTCAGCTTTTGTGCACTCATCTGTAAAGTCTGTGAATGTTTGGTATTGACCTTAAAGAGAGCTTGTTCAGCAACTACAGACCTTTTAAAGTGTTTTTGGTTTGTTTTTGTTTTCCAGCAAAAGCAGCCTGCAAGTCCTCTCAAATCAATATTGAATTAGGAAATGATAGCAGAACAGACATAGGGCTGTTGGATTAAGAGCCAAAACAAACCTATTACTCGAAAAATGTTGTTAATGCAGATGTGCTCAAACCTAACTTGTGCTGTCATTGGATGTAGGACCATCACCTGAGCCTATAGAAAAATTCTTGCTTAAATGCAGCTTTGATTATGTAAAGTTAAATTGTTGTTGGTTAGAATTGTGGTTTATTTTAAGAACTCCAGAGTAACTTGGAACCTATGGAATTAGTAAGTACAAGATGACTTGATTGAAGAATTCTCATGTTCCTGTAATGTCATATTGCAGCATTCTTGAAAACACTGTGGTTTTAGCATGTATTTTTCTGTGAATACATGCTCCAGTTCCATTAAGTTTTAGCATTTAAATATGAACATATTTGTTTGAGACCTTGCTGCCCAGGAAGTCAAGACTTGGTGTATCAGGCTTGGCCCCTTGAGTATATATTACCTGCATCTCTGAAAGGACTACTCAAGTTGAGACGTAAGATGTTTTCTGTTGGTACTGTGTTGCCTGATGCCTCTCAGAAGTATGTTATTGTTAGGCTTCAAGTTCTGCAGGTCTGACTTAGTTAATTCCTTTTCGATATGTAAGTCAAAAGGAGAAAAACCCTTTCCTCACTCCCAAACATATTTTACTGTTGCCTCATAACTGTGATATTGCTGCCTATGGTTAGGTGAATTAAAGTTGTTAAAATCATACTGAGTTCATTGAAGGGTTAGATCTGTCAGCAAGCTAATGCTGCTTATGTGTTGTTTCAAACCACTCCCTTTTAGTACCAGCAGCGCTTATGTAGGCTTGAAAGCACACACAAAAGCAGCAATGTCTCGTAGTGTAGTGTATAGCACTAGGATTATTGGTAGAAGCATCCACATGAATAGTTCAATTGCTGCAGTTGAGGGAATATTTTTCACCCTTTTTTTGTAAAGGGATTTACTTTATCATTTTACCTAGTAATTGTGGAAAACCTGGAATTCAGTTGGTTTTGTTTGGTTTTGGTTTTTGCTTTGCTTTGTTTTTCTCTCTCCCTAGTTAGTAGAAATAATGTAATGCAGGAAAAATGTATTTTTATTATTCTAGAGAGTGTATATGCTTGGGAATTTTCAAGTGAATTATAGGTATTTGCTTTTGCCATAGTTTCCAGTCATTCACTCTGTTATTTCATGTATTCTCCATCTCTAGATACCTGCTTGAACAAGACTTTCCAGGCATGCGGATTGGTCCAGAGCCTACCACGGATTCTTTTATTGCTGTGATGTATGGAGATGCAGAAGGAAATGTTCCTGGAAATGCCCTAGTTGTTGATCCTAAGAAGCCATTCCGTAAACTCAGCCGCTTTGGAAATGCTTTCCTGAACAGGTGAGATCTGTTTGCTTGCTCTCTTTTAATTTGTATATGCCTTCTGGATAAGTACACATTCAGGCTCTTAAATGTTTAATTTTCACTAACTGGTCTTCAAGCAGTCCCATAGACCAGTCCCATAGACCAGTAGTAGGCTGCTGTGTATTTGCAAAACAGGGAAGAGTTGTATAGGGGCTGTGTATATTGCCATAGGTAACTTAAGTAGCAGGCTGAATATTTCCAGTTTAAAGTTATTAATAACTTTGCTCATATTGTGTGAGCAATCACCTTGTTTTCTTCCTGTATTTGATGGTAACTTGACATGGAAGCCTGGCTTTTTAAGCCAACTAATCTAAATTGGTTCTCTTTTAACAATAAACTTTCCTGTTTGGCTGATAAACACTGGCATACGTGTTAAAAGTTCGTCATGTACAGCCTTATCTCTTGCTGTGCATATTCACAAAAGAAAGTTTATAGCTGCTTATGGTTGGCTTGGCTATCACTTTGCAGAGTGATAAGAATATGTGCTGTGGGAAGCTGCAGAAAACTCCCATTTTAAATAGTAACTTAATGGTCCAAGGTCCCCTTTTGTAAGATTATCAGATAAGTCCTGTCTTCTAGATCACTGTTCTGTTTCTTCCTTTCCCCACCATTATGCTCTGTATGAAAAATTAATATAATTATATGGTACACAGTATTTTGCACAATATCAAATATTTGCACAGAACATCTAATAATGCTCTGTGTTTGTTTGGATGAATGGTAGACATGTAATTTTTTTTTTGCTAAATTATCAGCTAGCTGTGTCAGGTTCTGAATCTTATGCAAGATAAATTATCTATTTGCTAGCTAGAAACATATACATTCAAAGTAACTGACTAAATTATTCCAGTTCTTTTGGTGACTGTGATCCTGTTATACTACAGTGCTGTGGGCAACCTTATCTTCTCCAATAGTCATATTTGCTCCTTAGCTTTGCAGTGAAGATCTGTGTGCTTACGTGCCCTTAGTATCACAGTCAGTATGCCACTCTGATCATACTGCTGATTTTTCAAGACTTGTCATCTCTTTTCTCTTTGCTTCTTCACTTAGGTAAAAATGTCTTATGCTTCAGTTCAGTCGTTGAATAACACCTCCCTGTTCTTAACCTGCAATCATGGTTTTACTCTTCCTTCTCTTACTTGCCACGCTGACAATCCCCAATATTACATTTTTCACTGCAGTCTTAATAGATTTTTCTCTACACCCCCTCCTTACCCCCCCTTTTGTTTTTAAAACTATTTCCCAATCCTGATGTTTTGCCTTATGGAAGAACTTAATGATATGGACACTTAGGCTGTGAAGTTAAATGCTCTTCTTATCTAAATGTAACATGAAAGGAAACAGCGGCTGAGGTAATGGAGAAACTAAAACCAAACAGGAACACAGTAGCACAATCAAGGCTGGTACTTACTAACTAGCTGCATTAATTCGTTTATGTTACCTCTTTTTTCCATGACCCCTTCTTACTTTCACCTGTGTCTCACTGCTTGTGATAGACTGTAAGGCTCCTGAGTGGAGAAATTTGTCTCTTTATTTCTCCTGTGTACTTTTAAGTAAAGCTGTGGGAGAAGGGGATGGAGACAGTGAGGAAAAGTGAGGAAAGAATACTGCAGCATACTGGATGATCAGGAAGTAAATTGATGCTGTTGAGAATAAATGCATGGTCTTCTGCTATTCTAACAGATATCTGAATGGACACAAAAAGGGGTATAAGTACTTACTGGATTCATCAAGTCATCCAAAGTTAATCTAAGAAACCCAAAAAATAAAAAATCACCAGATGGTTACAAACCTGTTAATTTTAGTTTTGCAAACAATGTAACTATTTGCAAGGATAGTCTAATAATGCTGGTTTTCTTTAACAATAGTTTTATAATACGACAGTGTCAAAGTTCTAATGTGTCATAAGCAGTTACAGTCATCTCATTCACACAGCTATATTTATGATGCTTTTTTTATGAAGATCTGTTTTCATTAGGTAGAGAGTATGTAATTTGCTTTTCATGGTGCAGCACTTACCATATAGGTCATGTAAGAAGTAATGGTTCAGAGCCAAGTCTTGATGTTGAAAAGACATATTCAAATACAGCTAGCATTACAATTTTGTCTGAAATATTAATAATTATTAATTAACTTAATTTGATGTAAGATTTTTAACCGTCTGTTTTCTTTAGATAATGGCTATATTCTAAAACTTAATTCAGTGTTTATATTTTTATTTCATATCCTTTTCCTATATACTTTGTTTCTCCTTTTGCCACTAATGACTGGTGCGAAGACTGCAGTGTCCTTACATTTCTGAGGCCTATTGTCCTCTGTTTTCTTGCACAGCCTTTTCCAGCTGCTCCATTCTGGGTAATGCCTAAATCAAAGTACTACTGTATTGTTCAGCTGAAATAGTGGTGCCCATCTTCCCATAAGATAGGACTAGAAACATCTCCGTGATACTAATCAGGTGCTGGGCTTCTATGGTTTAAATTAAGTGATTAAACATAAATATACATATATATATTTATTTATATATGAAAATTCAGTCTTGACACTTCCAAATTTATGAAAGCTACTTCATGTTGTACCTACTAGTGATGTATTTTTCTGTAATGGTTGACACAGACATGTTATTTTCTTTATGGCTCATACATAGAATCATAGAATAGTTAGGGTTGGAAAGGACCTTAAGATCATCTAGTTCTAACCCCGCTGCCATGGGCAGGGACACCTCACACTAAACCATGCCACCCAAGGCTCTGTCCAACCTGGCCTTGAACACCACCAGG
>JAOEHY010029337.1:0-15295 GCA_025447955.1 Psilopsiagon aurifrons | reverse complement strand
AACCCGGCCTTGAACACCACCAGGGATGGAGCATTCACAACTTCCCTGGGCAACCCATTCCAGTGCCTCACCACCCGTACAGTAAAGAATTTCTTCCTTATATCCAACCTAAACTTCTCCTGTTTAAGTCTGAACCCATTACCCCTTGTGTTTCCACAAAATGTGTTTGCTTTAACATAGTGTCTCCTTTAGGTTTAGGAAGGTTAAAAAAGAAGTTATTTTATTCAGTAATACCTCACTGCTCTTTCAAAAGCATCCCTTAAGCTTGTAGAAAATTAGCCTTAGTGGAAGAGTTTGCTTCAGATATACAGTACTTTCTATACCTGGTGGTTCAGTAAAATTAAACAAAATCAAAATCTAAAAATTAGATTTTAATTTTGTTCACTAAAAAAATTAAACAAAACCAAACCCAGAACAGAAACAAAACCCATAAAGGCTAGTGCTGTTTATATATCCTAAGGTTTTGTCAGGCCAAGATGGCTGTTTCTTTATTCCCTCTTGAATTTTAGGGAGAGATATAGCTGATGCTGCTGTTTCTGTTGTACCCAAAAATGGATGCTGTGTGCTTTTGTTACAGACTTGTGACTACAAGGTCACTCAAAAATCAAGGTGAAGTGAGGTGTAAGGATTTTTTTTCTTCCTGATTTACTTTGAATCATCTGGTTCATGACCTGTCCAATAATAGCTTCCAAACTGATGTCTCTTACATTGAGTACCTCATATTTGTTTGAATTCTGCCTAATCTTTGGTCTTAAAGTTCTTGCTTGACCTTGGCACAGTTAAGGTTTGCTGTCTGTGATACCCTTGAGGCTGTGTGCTTTCTACAGTGATGGGTTAACCAGGGCTTCCTTACAGCCTGCGCCTGCAACTTGATCCTGTGCTGGGCTGCCTCTGGGCAGCTTCACAGGAGGTGGGTAGGTTACCTTGTGTGCTTGTTAGTACAGTCTTCAGCTGCTGCCTGATAAGAAGATTAAACTCTTATGCAAATCTCTTAAAGGCAGTTTATGATGAAGGAAGGTGAAGTTCTTCAGTCAGCCACCCCAGAAGCATCAGAGTAGCTTGTGTTTAACACACAGTGTTCTGCATGACTCTTGGAGGCCTCATGAATTATTTATTTTTCATAATACCACCACTGAATTTGTTTCCACAGAGGAAGGAGGTTATTGTTTAGAGCATGCTGTATGTAATCTGAACTTGGTTCTGGCACTGTGAAAGCTTTGGCTAGGTTTGTGGGCTCCACAAGCTCCACCTAAGAAAGGGTGGTGGAGAATGGACCATTCAAATACTGCCAGAGCAGGTGAGAGGGTGACTTGCCAGTGACTGAAATACAAACATATTCATAGAATCACACAACTGTTTAGGTTGGAAGGGACCTTAAAGATCATAAGGTTCCAATCCCCCTGCCCATATTGTTAGTATGACTTTATGCCTCCTTCCTTTTTCTTTGAACTTGGACAGAAGTTGAGTGTATGAAGAATTCTTTCTTGCCTGTAGTAATTTTGGTCATAGCAAAATGTTTGTTTTATGGAGTCTTTTTTTAATGTTGCATATATAGCCAACGTTCTCAATTCTTGGAATTTGGAATTCTGTCAGCAGCAGACATAGGTTTTGCAAGGTTTTCCTGTGTTTTTTATGAAAAGCTCTCTATTTACATTGTTTCTTACACATGTACGGTTCATTGGGACTTCAGAAATTATTTCTTTAATGTCACTTGAGTCTTTCTAAAAGCAGATATGTAAAGGGGAGCTCTGAAGGGATGATACATACATGAGCTCCATCTGTTGTTAATATATTTTTCTTTTCTCCCTCCTCATTTCCTGCAGGTTCATGTGTTCTCAGTTACCTAACCAGGTACTGAAGAGCATCAGTATCATCGACAGCCCTGGTATTCTTTCTGGAGAGAAGCAGCGCATCAGCAGAGGTGAGTTGCAGGGCCTGAAAATAACAGCCTCATCTGTTGAGGACCTGTTTTAGTGGTATTGAGTGTTGCTGTGTCCCAAACTTTCTTATTCAAAGCCTATTAAACCCAAATTTAAGGGTGGATGTAGGGTTTGGATTTTTTTCTCTTAAAAACTGACAGGGTTGGGATTTCTATCATCCTGCTTCTGTGGCTGCAGATGGCTATGGTTGCATGTTCTGTTGACTGATTAATGCTTTGAAACTCTGAGAAAAAGCCTTATTTCCATCATTTTAATTGCTTTCCACAAAGTAATAATAGACTGTTATATATACCACTGAAGTTCATGAAAGCAGAATTCATGAATTATGAAAGTTTCATAATACCTATAGCTCTTCAAGCTGCTTATGTTTAATAACTGAGGGGGTTGGGCTATAAATAAGGTGCTTAAATTGTAGGCACAGTTGCTAGTATTGCTTCTTAAGGTTTCTCAGTCATGCCATAATGTAATTTTCAGTTGAAAGCATTTAGGTAGCAGCAAGAAGAGGGAATGAGTGTGATTTAATAAGAAGTCTGCACTGAACTGAACCCTGTTTTTAACATGCTGCATAAGGATTCAGCTTGTCTCTGAGAAACCAGTAAAACAAAAAGGCATAATGTAAATAACTTTCTTCCTTGTTTCCTTCAGCTGCATTTAAGTGCATGTCAGATTTCTGTGGAGTTGTAAATGGCAGTGATCAGTGTGTGGCTTATGCTGCCCTCTTATTTTTAAACCTTTGCTTAAGAAATGGAAACTTGTGTGTTTGATGTCTGTGGGAAGGGAAAATAATCAGTTCTTTAACATATCACACCTGGGATTTTTTTGAGGAAATCCTGGAACAAGTACAATATATGACTACTATGCAACCATAGTCTTGTCTTTCTATTGCACTGAGAGAATAAGAGACTAAATTCTTAGGACTGCAATCTAAACTGTGCTTGCTTAGTAAACTCGTCTACTAGATGTTTCTGGATTCTTTGTTCAGTGAGAGAATGTAAGGCTTTTGTCCTCTATCATTCATAAAGCATTCATCTTGGGGAGAGAGCTGTGTTTTCCTGTGTGTGAGATATCAGTGAATTAGCAAAACCGAACAGCATGAATGGCCTACATCTGAGCAAGCATAGGCTTAAATACTATGAAATCAGATAAATAAAACAAATACTGCATGCTGGCACTTTTATTTCTAGGTGGAAATAACCAAGTGTATAACTAATAGTCTTTAATCCTGAAAAATCTTCTCATGAGATGTCCACAAAATGTCTAAGTCTCTGTTTACACAGACAGTCTGGTAGAATCAAAGACGGTCTCAGGTTTCCTACTTGTGCTTGTCTGTTGCAGGTTCTAGCTCCCTTTTTTCCTCCAACAAGAAAAACTAGGCGCATATTTCTCCTTCTCTGTCAAATCAAGGAAAAATGATGCTTGGCAGCATTCAGGTATCTGTTGCCACTTTCATAGCAGTATGGAAGTGGACAAGAAATAAGTGGAAAACTAGAGGATCGTATTATTATGCCACTGAAAAAGTGACCAGTTGTGTGACAGAATTGAACACTATTAGGGATTGCTTTGGAAGTCCCAGACTGCATGTGTGGAACAGAGTTGTGTTTCACTGCAGATTGTTTCACTGGTAGTTGCTTAAAGGACCATGACTCTTCACTGCCATCTAGAATTGCTCTTTAAACTTTCTGAAATATATGGCTGTTGTTCCTTTATTGTTCAGAAACTCTGTTTTTTGATTGTGTGTGCCTTATCAATTGTTCCTATGGCCTAGCTGGCCTGGCCTTTGGTATGTTAGACTTTCACCTAAGTTGACAGTGCTCAGCAATAACTTCAAACTCTTACCTGTTTCACAGGCTTTATCTTGACTAGATTTCATGATTATTTAAGTGTGCTAAGGGCTGTCTTGAATATGTAACTTGGCACAGGTCTTTTATTACAAACGTGGTTTAGCTTTAACCAGTGTGGTTGTACCATACACAACGGTTTTGGCGAGTTAGCTTTAGGGCACGGTTCTCTGTGCCCCATGTTTGCAGGGCAACTGCTGCCAATGTTTAAGGCTTCATATACTTAGACATCAGCTTACATGGAGTACCTACAAGTTTCTGTATGTACCTGTTACATGCATGTATTGCATGCGTTTGTGATTAGGCAATACTGTGCTCACCCATGTTTGAACTACTGCGTAGTCAGGTGCATTTCCTGTATATGACTTTTGGGCTACTTACACAGTTTCCACACAGTTGGTTTTGTGGAGTACAAACTCAACTCGTTCTGTGATGCTGCATGTAGCAAGGCCTGTTTGACTTGCTTCCTGAAGGAGGCAGGCTGACTTCAATATATTTATGCTACAAGTCTAATTTAGCATGTTTTGAAGTTTGAGTTGCTTAGATTACTCTTTAACTGTGTACAAATATAAGCAGGGTTCTACAAGATGTTTTCTGCTGCCCCTAAATGTGTCTCTGTCAGAGAAAGTTCTGTTTGTATGCCTTAGGGCCACCAAAGCTTTCTTCCTACACACATCGTACAGAACGTGTGTTGTTAACCCTTAAATTCTCTTAAAACACTGGAGAAAGCTGCAGCTGCGGTGCATCATTATGGGAACTGCCTTTTCCTTTCACTGTGAAGGTGATTACAGACGTACACATAAGGATGCTTTTCTGTGCTCACCAGGAAAGCTCTAAGTTTAAAGAGTGATTGTTCAGGGTTTTTTTTTTCAGAATTGCGACAATTTCACAATTTTGCACTTTAGAATCTTAGAGTTCATTTTTTTTTTTTCTTAAAGCTTTTAATTTCTTTCTATTCCTCTCTTGTGGTTTTCTTGGGGTTTTGGTTGATTTTGTTTGTTTGGGGTTGTTGGTGTTTTTTTTGTTTGTTTATTTCCTGATTAATCTTCTGCTATGTTCTAAATAATATAGACAAGATGAGATTTTTTTTTTGGTAATTCAGTCATGAAATATGGTATTTAATAACACCCTGAATTAAGTGTTTCTATTTTGCACGTCATTGGTATCTGTTCATATGTGAGTTTTTAAATTACCTTTCTAGAAGTTTAGTTTGTTTCTGACATTGCTGAACAGCAACTTTTTTACTGGTGATGTTTTAATATGTCTTATGGAAGAATAACATCACAGAACCTCAGTGTAAAACCTTCACTCTTTGCTCTTGGTGTTTTTTCATCACCTTGTAATTGCTTAACTAATCACATATGAATTAAAGTAACACATAATGATAGAATTTGTCAGGTATCACTAGAAGTAATGTGAAGTCTCCTGAAACCAAGAAAGGAATCAAATATTAACTTTCAGTTTTAAAAAGCAGGAAAAAAGCAAAGGGATGATGTAAAAATGCAGGATATGCACTGTTTCCCAGCATGTTTTATTTATAACTCTGGAAAGAATCCAGGCCATGGATGAAGGAACTGATCACTTTCTGAAGGATAAAAATATACACAGGGTGCAACATTCAACACTGTGTCTCTTGGCACACCTTTCCAGCTTCTGTTGTTGGCAGGAGGATGTGCCAGAATCTTTCTGCCTGTCAGTTCAGGGGCTGCGTAAGTGGCTGGAGGAGAATGTGCAGGCCTGTGCCAGCATTGTCCACAGTCAGGCAATGCTCATCCCAGTGAGCATCACCACTCATGCTACAGAAGCATCATGGGTGACGTTCACAAAGCCCGTGTTGTGCAGAAATGTTCATCTTATCTGCATATTTGGAAGGAACAATGAGTGTAAAGAGAGGAGGAAGGAGAAGTGATGTCTAGCAGGGTGTGGGGAGGAGGTGATTTTAGAAAGGAAGGTGGGGTTTGGTTTATGATTGAGTGGCATGAAGGCAAAGGTTTCAAGAAGTGTGAGGAAAGAGCTCAGAGGAACATGGAGGAAATTGGTTAGCTTGCATTTTTAGAACTAGAATTACTTAAACACAAGTAATCTTCTCAGTTCAAGCTGGCTTGTGAAAATGAAGTCATGGATTACGAAGGTGATGGATATATTTGCAGCACTGTGTCAGGCTTTCCCTTGCAGTGAGAGACTTCCCTTGCACTGTACATTCTGCTTAGGATTAGCCCACCAACAGGAGTGCAGTTAACAGTGTTATCCAGGAGCACGGGATTGAGACAGGCTTTCATTAACATATCTGGAATCTTCCTCTCTGGACAGCAAAAAGTGCATCTTCCCATGTAGGACTGAGCTCCATTTGAAAGTCTGGAAATTTAGGTGCTCACCTGTGGTAAAGCTTTAGAAGAACAGCAGATAGGGCATGGGGGAAAGGCTGCATTTGTCCATATCGAAATTGTAATCTTGGTCGTGTGGTACTTAAGCAGAAATGGCAGGTGGGATCACTCCATCGCTGTTCCCACCCCTAGTTCATCTGGTAACTGGACACTGTTCTGAGTTTGCAGGCTCCTCATGGCAGCATTTGTCTGAGAGCAGCCTCTCTTCTGCTGTGCCAGTAGTGCCGGCCCCAGGGGTGTAAGAACTGGACACTGCTCGGACTGTCTGTGCTCAGACAGGATGGGTGGAGCCCATCAAGCTTCCCTAATTGTTTACTGCATTGCAAAAGCTTTGGGAGATGGTATTAGGGCAAGGCAGAAATCGTTTACCTTGGGCCCTCAAGGGAAACTTACTGTTTGTTTAAATATTCATTGCTAACTGGCAAACAAAATGGACCCACACTCATCCTGCGTGGTTGTACAGTTCTGTCGCTGAGTAAGGCTGTCATGCACGGGGCTGGTAATTTGCCCTGTGCTGGTGGCACATGAGAGCTCATGGTCATTCCTCTTACCAGTGTTTCCAGGGCTGGTAACCATGTGCAGTTTATCTTGAACTTTGTCATGTCTTCTGCATTGCTTTATTTTATTCTCCTCTGTGGTTTCTGCTCAGCCTGTTACTGATACCCAACAGTTATGCCTCTCTCAAAGGGACCAGCTTACTCCCTCTGTGCTGCCTGGGACGAGCTCAATAGCTCTGTAGTGATGCTGGTGGATTGCTCTTTCCTCTGTCCCTTGGCTGGGTACGACGGTGACTTGTGACTTTCTAATCTGATTTTGCCAGTTGGTATTGTACCTGGTGAGACATAGATCATCAGGCTGGATATAATTGCTGTGACATCAGTCACTGGGAGCAAACCTTTGAAGAAACAGCTGTGGTGGAGCATTAAGAGGCTGAGAAATATCAACACCAGGGTGTTTTTGGTCAAGTTTTCCAAACTGATCAGTGTTACCCTAGTACTGCTCAACTTGAAAGCCCTAATCCACACACACCGGTACTGTATGTGATAGGATCCTAAATGCATTGTGTCTCAGTGCTGAAATATTTAACAATATATCATGTCTGTGTAGTTCAGATATACTCTTGCCCATTTTCAACGAGTGGACTTTTCTTAAACAAATGCTTCATTAACATTCAATTCACATGTAAAATAAATTGCTAGTTAACATAACACTTGCTGACTGTACAATTGGTTTTTTAGAGTTCAAAATCCATCAAACATGTGGTGGGAATTAATATTTATTTAACCACCCTTAAAGTCACCTTCTCACCTATCAGTTTGTTGAAAACTTCACAGGATTTTTCACAGGATGACTTCACTACATTTTGCAACTTTATGTATTTTATTTCAAGCATATTTTCTTCTATGTGAGTGAAATCTGAATAGGTTATTGCACAGCTCAGATTTGTGCACTGCTGCAAATATTTTGTGACATGCAAGTGACAGACAAGATATGTCACTTCTCTGAAATTCCTGCTGAATTTTTATGAAGATAAATTATTCACCTGGTTTTGATTAGATTGTTAGTGTTAAGAGAGTTCTCTTCAAGCTATGTTTTGTGCAGCTTTCTTGCATGCCTCTGCCTTTCATCTTGCCTTCACCCCTTCAGGAACTGGTCGCAGGAAAGAACATACCAAAGCATCAGAGCTGCATTATCTGGAAAGGGGCCACATTTTGTATTCCTTACAAAGTAACCCTTTTAATGGAAAAGATGATGTTGGCTTTTTTTTTTGTATAGACAGTTAATGAGTCTGACCTGCGTTCTTTTGGATCGTAATAATGCCTTTTTAACATAGCCCTCTCCTTTCAGTTTGACATATGTGTGCTGGATTTTTAGTGAAGTTTCATGCTATCTTTTTTTTGGGGGGTGGGGAGAGGAGAGGCAGGGAAGACAGGTAACTGGGGACATTTTCTTACTTTTAACCGGAATATTTGGATTTCATTTCATATTCTAATTCTATTTTTTAAACAAAAGATTTAAGCCTGAGTTCTTTCCTGTGTTGCTAAACACAGGTATGCTCCTTGACAAAGCTGGAGTTCACTATTTTTTTCTACTACTTTCATGTATGTCTGCTTTTCTTGCTGTTGGCCCTAGCAAGGCCTACTGGAAAGCAGAAGTGCTGAGATGCTTCTGGGTTCCCTGGTAAAGGCTAACAGCGTGAAGGTATAATGACTGAATTGTTTTAAGAAAAGCAACTTTACAGGGTGCCTGGATATATAGTTTACATGTACTGTTTAAAAGATGCTAGGGAGAATGAGGAGTGATGAAGTCTTCTGCTTGTATCTGGACCAGGTGTATAAGTGTTGAATAATTGGCTCATGTATGAGTAGTCTAAGGGGGGTTTCTTGGCTGGGAGATTGGAGGTTTAAGAGCTTATCTTGTGCAGCTGGGAAATGACCCGAGACACCCTGGAGGACTCACTGGTGGTAGCTGAGCTTTCTTTGCTGTTAGCATTTGAGCATATTCTGCCGGGAGCAAACCCATTTATTTTGTTTGGGTTACTTTACAACAGTCCTTGTATTTTGACTGCACCCTCTTTTAGCTCTGGTTTGTTTCTAAGAGGAAGAGGAGGGGTGGGATGTTGGCTCCCAGTTCATACCTTGCTGTTCCTTACTCAAACAAGCTGAGTCACATCCATGCCAAGACCCATGCCACGTCCCTGGTGGTGACTCTCTGCAGATTAGATGTGTCACTTCTGAATAAGCAGCTCCTGACTAATGTTTGTTGTGTGGATTACGCACCAGCTGCACTTATAAAAGCATTCAGACAGGTGCTAAGAATAGGCTTTCCTTCAGAACATCAAAAAGTTTCGGATGATCAGAATGGTCACTGCTCAGGCTCTGTAATCTGTCATGTCCCCAAAGCCATCAGCAGCACAGGCACATTTCTTGTAAATTTTATCTCCCAAGTCTGCTGTGGCAGAAATAACAGCAAAATTTGCAATGCAAAAGGAGATGAGTTTGGAAATGGTTTGAAAATCCAAATATTTTCAGTTGCTGACTTACTCTGGAGTGCTGCACATGCACTGTTTCCCTTGTCAGTGCAGATAGTCAATGCTACCAGAGTGGTCAGTATTGACATTGGCAAAGAGAGCTTCTGATAATATCCCCACAGGCCTGCATGGCTTGTGTGCTGTGCTGCAGCCAGAACTGGGAAGAAGCAGACATGGGTGTGAGATGGTAACTCACAGCAGCACAGAAGATAGTGACATAAGAGGTGGATGGCAAGGCTAAGGGAAGGGCAATGATAAAAATAAAAGGCTGTAGTACTGAGACTGGTCTAAGGAAATATGGAGTACAGTTGACCTGACCTCATTGTCCACAGATGCTCTCCTCCAGGTGGACCATCTCCTCTTTTTTCCCCCATGTGGTGCTGTGAGTCCCTTGTTCTCTCTCCCCAGCCCTACATTCTCCGAGACCTGCTTTTCTGAATGGCTGGACTGTAATAGTATGTTCTTCTTTCAGGCTATGACTTCTGCCAAGTCCTCCAGTGGTTTGCCGAGAGGGTTGATCGCATCATTCTCCTTTTTGATGCCCATAAGCTGGATATATCCGATGAGTTTTCAGAGGCTATTAAGTCATTTCGGGGCCAGGATGACAAGATTCGAGTGGTGCTCAATAAGGCTGACCAAGTGGACACACAGCAGCTGATGAGGGTCTACGGTGCACTCATGTGGTCCTTGGGAAAAGTGATCAACACTCCAGAGGTGCTGCGAGTCTACATTGGCTCCTTCTGGTCTAATCCTCTCCGAAACACAGAGAATCGAAGACTCTTTGAAGCTGAGGCACAGGATCTTTTCAAGGATATCCAGGGTCTCCCACAGAAGGCTGCTGTGCGCAAACTCAATGATCTCATTAAGAGGGCAAGACTTGCAAAGGTAAGAGAAGATAAAACGCCCTGAATTAATTGAATGAGCAGTGTGGACTGCTAAATGAAAGTGAAGAGGATTTGCACTTACATTGATTTAAGAATAGTCATCTGAGGGTGTATACAACCTCTTATGTTGGCTTAATTGACTCTCTGAATGTAATGATATGCTTGAAGGTTGTTTTGGTTTGGGTTTGTTTTTTTTTCTTGGCCCGAGCTTTAGGAAATGCTCCTAAAGGCAGTTGCTTCTTTGAAAATTCCATATAAATCATGTTTCTGATGATACTTTGTTACACGTTGCTATTATCTCAATTAGTTTTGTGAATGTGGTTGGCAGCTTTTTGCTTTCAATTGTTACAGTCATTTTTGAAGTGGAGAAGTGTCAGATGGATCATCTTTAGGTGTTTCTCTGTAATATAAAATAAAAGTGGGTGAAGGGGAATACAAAATACACTGTTCATAGAACATGGTAATTAGACAGCTGTGGAAAGGGAATACACTGTTTATCTGCAGGAAGGCAGCAACGTAATCTTCCCAGTGTTGTCTTTCTGTCTTCCAACTGAACTTGAAATACGGACACTTAAAAATCATTTTTCACAGCATTGTATCAGGGTTTTTTTCTCCTATTTCTATGCTGCTTTGTTCTTAATCTCCTCTAAAACATATTCAGTAACCAAAAAACCAAAAGCAAACTCTTGACTTGCTGTCAAATTTGTGCATTTTTTTAAGTCCTGTGACTCACTATCCCACTTTGAAGAGGGGAACTCTTCTTATCTGCAAGAAACACATGTGCATTCTGGCAGACCTCAGACCACTTAACATAGACGTGAAATTCTTAGTGCTTGTGAACTATATATATGCTTTTCTGTTTTTTCTAGAAGTATTCTTTAAACCTAAGAGCCATAAAATTACTTAGATATTTATAAATTCTCCTGGAAAGATATTTACTGAATCAGTTCTGTCTTTCAGAAGAAATGCTCATATCTACCCTATCAGAAAATTTCATGGGTTTATGCAGAAACCCTGCTTCTTCATGCTGTTTATTTTTTTTCTCCTCTGTGGAAATTTAAATTTATCTGCAATTAAATGCATACGCTCTTTTTAGATATGAGGAAGTGATGTTGTGTGAAAGTTGTGCGAATAAAAATTGGTTACATCATTTTTCTTTAAAAACAAAGATTTTTTTTTTTTCCTCCAGTTTCAAGTAAGCCCTCTCAATAAGTAAGGAAAGGAATGGGAGAGCATTACCCCTGGAGAGATTGTGTGAGATTTGTACTGAATATTTTAAGGCACATTCTGCCTAATTTTCATACGTATTAAGTATTATACTTCCACCACATCTACGTGATCTCTTTTTTCCTACTTTTTTTTTGTGGTAGTCTGTCTTTCCCTGGGCTTCAAAATTCCAGCCTTTTACTACTTAGCATTTCAATAGACTTGTTTTCTCATTTTCTAATGTTTTCTGTGTGAAAACTCAAGTAACTTCTGTTTTGGGAGCAGCTGCATCCTTTTTTAATGAAGAAGGACCTGAGTTTTGTAAAGATTTGTCCTGTTGTGAAAGTCATTTCACTTCAGTGGTCCTGGCCAGGTCAGAGCTTAGGAAAGCAGCTTGATGACATTAAGTCATTGCTGATGAAAGCAGGCTGCCTTTTCACTTCCCTTTCACGCACAGAACGTCAGTGTCCATACAACGAGCTGGGTAAGTGAACTCACCTCAGTTAAGAAGTGCAACCACCCTGCCTGTACTGGACCAGGTCACTTGCTGTGTGGCCAAGCAGAAACTTTTGGTGGTGAAAGGTGGTGGGAGGGTGGTAAAGGGGAAGAGATGAATGGTTCAGGGTCAGGGTAGAAAAAGTGTGCATGGGCAGGATGAAGGTTTTGATGGCAGGACTGGATTAACTATGATTCTAACTTGATCACAACAGATAGGAAACTCTTAAGAGCTCTGCAAGTGTCAGTGTGTTTTAGAACTTGTCATCTTAATGTCTTTATATGCTGGAAGGACTCTGCTTTTCTCACTAAGGCTTCACAAGGCAGCCATGGCATGCTCTTCTTGTAGTGTACTGACTGCATTATCATCCTCTGGTGAGTGCATTTATATAGACTATAGGTACTCACTTCTCTGGGAATAAATAAGTAGGAATACAGTGTCACTTCAGCTAGATAGCCCTTGACTTAGCATGCTTGGATTACTTGAGACATTAGTCCATTTCTTCCCACAATAATTGGTGTGGCGAATGGAGTTATAAATCATTAGCAGTGAGACAGATGGACCAGTATGATTTGTGTTCTGTATGATCCATGCATGTCATATCAGAAAGTGGTTTTGGGGCCTCGTTTTTTCTTTCACAGTTGGTACTGATGGAGTGCTATACCTTGCTTCTCCTTAAACTGCAAATGTGCATCTATTTCTTTTAAACGCGTTTGCTTTCTCTCTGTTCTCAAAGGAATGCTGAAAGCAGCAAATGCTAGTTGATAACCGTTAATGTAAATGTGACATTCCAGACACAGTCATTAATATTATCTTACCCTTGAGCTGGTTTATGGAAACTTTCTTTTTATGACCCAAGTAAAGAACATTAATGTTTAGTGTAGATAAACAGTAGTCTTGATTTCAGTTTTTCTTCTTCTTAGGTTCATGCTTATATCATCAGCTATCTGAAAAAAGAAATGCCTTCTGTATTTGGAAAAGAGAACAAGAAGAAGGAACTGATCAGCAGATTACCAGAGATCTACATCCAGCTGCAAAGGGAATACCATATCTCAGCAGGAGACTTCCCTGAAGTCAAGAAAATGCAGGTAAGATTATAGATAGTTTCACTGAAACTGTACTAAATTTCTGCCAGGATTGCCAAATTGAAAAAAGGTAGAACAGAGTATCTCAGCATTATAGTTCAGGATCTTAAACAATAGAGCAGCTGAAGTGACAGTTGATCATGTGTCTGTTATTGGGTTAGCATGACTTGAAAGCAGTGTACAAACAAAAAAACCTGGTCACTTGCTTAGTGTGCATTCACTACTGCAGGACTTAAGCAATTGCCATAAGAATAAAGTCCGCTGTCCTTTCAGTAAAGACGTGATTTCTCGTGGGAAGTAGTACTAAAGGTTTTGTGCTAGTACAATGGCAGTGGACACTTCTGTGTTAAGCTGGTTCTTATTTTATATCACTTCTGTAATGCTATCATGTCCTTGTGTAGGTGAGGATATCCTTAGTTAAATATTACTCATTTTTACCCTGCTCTATTCTTGTTCTTACTGATACTGTTTGCTAGTAACAAAGGCAATGTGTTACCGGAAAAATACAACTTGCAACCTATCTCTTCTGAAAATGATGCCTCTCAGTTTTATCCTGTCCTTTTGAGCTTGTATTCTGTGAAGAAAGAGAAATATTCTCAATTTATACACTTCCTGTTACTTTTACTTCTTGTTTCTCTTTTGAACTGTATGCAATCTTACTACCAACTTCTTGTCACATTCTCACCTTTTAATTTCTGTCCTCTGATTTGAGGTGAGTTGTTTAGAGAGCATCCTAGGGAAGTACAGCTAATGTTGTGATAGCAATGGTTTCCAATTTATTCCACAGGCCTCACAAGCCTCAGTTTGCAAATTTTGGATCTCAGATCATAAACTTTTTAAATGTCCTTTGAATTAGAAAATAATTTAGCTTGGAAGCTGAATGACTGCGATGAAGGATGTTTTCCAGATTGACACTTGCATATCATTCTGACAACTTATATGAGATGCTTACACTGCTAATCATAAAGAGTGATGATTTTTGTTAATATTTCCTAAGTATCATAAAACATGGGATGTTTTAAACCTCTCCCATGGAAATTAATTAAATTAAAAACTATCACGTGGAACTCGGAATTATTATTTTTTTCTTTTCAGGCTGCTATTTACACAGCCACAGTGTTTCAGTGAGAAGGGTTTTCTCACTCACAGAAATAGGGCTTCCTAGATCTCAGCTTTTCCTTGAATAGGTGTATCAGACTATCTCAGTCTTCCTTTCATGCTTCTCACAGTCATGAATTTCTCGTTCTCCTGAAATGGCCAGAAATTGGATCCCCAAATGGAATACAAATGGCCCTGGTGGCATGGCAGGAACAGTTTTTGTGGAAAAGATCCACCTTCCTGAACAAGGTTAGCAGCGTGTTAGGCACAAATATTTAATTGTTTCATGTATCAGGGGCTGTTCAGCCTGGAGAAGAGAAGTCTGCATAGAGACCTCATAGCATTCTTCCAGTACCTGAAGGGGGCCTATATAGGGATGCTGGAAAGGGACTCTTCATTAGGGACTGTAGTGATAGGACAATTAGTAATGGGTTCAAACTTAAACAGGGGAAGTTTAGATTGGATATAAGGAAGAAGTTCTTTAATGTGACAGTGGTGAGGCACTGGAATGGGTTGCCCAAGGAAGTTGTGAATGCTCCATCCATGGTGGTGTTCAAGGCCAGGTTGGACAGAGCCTTGGGTGATATGGTTTAGTGGGAGGTGTCCCTGTCCATGGCAGGGGGGTTGGAACTGGATGATCTTAAGGTCCTTTCTAACCCTAACTATTCTATGATTCTATGATGACTGGCTGATCACCCAATCTATAGGGATGCACAAGTGGATTTTTTTATGAACTAAAGTAACTTGGGAATCAGTATTAATATGAGACAGTAAATTATAGATGAAGCACAAGATCTATTTCATCTATGTTTTCACAAGCAGGATTGTTCAAGGATTTAATGAGTTCAGCTTTTAAAGGGGGTTCTATGGGAAAAGTTGACTCTTTCTTCCATTGCCGCTTTTGTTGATGATACCAAATGAGAAAACGAGAGGTGGTCACTTGTAAGTTCGAATACTCGTCGTGGTTGAAGCCCAGCGGGTGACCCAGAACCACGCAGCCGCTTGCTCACTCCCCCTCCTTTCCTCTCCCCACTCCCAGAGGGATGGGGAGGAGGATCAAAAGAATGTAACTCCCATGGGTTGAGATAAGAACAATCCAGTAACTGAGGTATAACACAAATCACTGCTGCTACCACCAATAATAATAATGAAGCAAGTCTGGAGGAGGATCATGAGGATGCTCGTGGGAATGGAGCACCTTCCGTATGAAGACAGGCTGAGAAAGTTGGGGCTGTTCAGCCTGAAGAAGAGAAAGTTGCATGGAGACCTCATAGCAGCCTTCCAGTATCTGAAGGGGGCCTACAGGGATGCTGGGGAGGGACTCTTCATTAGG
>JAOEHY010029336.1:0-34690 GCA_025447955.1 Psilopsiagon aurifrons | reverse complement strand
CTTCCCTGGGCAACCCATTCCAGTGCCTCAGCACCCTCACAGTAAAGAATTTCTTCCTCATATCCAATCTAAACTTCACCTATTTAAGTCTGAACCCGTTACCCGTGGTCCAATCACTACAGTCCCTAATGAAGAGTCCCTTCCCAGCATCCCTATATGATCTCTTCAGATATTGGAAGACTGCTATGAGGTCTCCATGAAGTCTTCTCTTCTCCAGGCTGAACATCCCCAACTTTCTCAGCCTATATTCATATGGGGGGTGCTCCAGTCCCCTGATCATCCTCATGGCCCTCCTCTGGAATTGTTCCAACAGTTTCATGTCCTTTTTATGTTGAGGACCCCAGAACTGCATATAATACTCCAAGTGTCGTCTCACAGGAACAGAGTAGAGAGGCAGGATCACCTCCCTTGACCTGCTGGTCACGTTCCTTTTGATGCAGCCAGGCTGTAAGAAGTGGTGAATAACTCCAGAAACAAGCACAGGACTTGATCCTTAGCCTTTAATGGGAGGAAAAAAAAAAAAAAAATTACTTTTGCCGTAGTAAATCACTTTTAATACAGATGTGAGTTAAGCTATCTCGTTGGATGAAGTTTCAGGCTTTCAATAGAAAAGAATGCAGTCCAATATCTGAGGTGTTAAAGATCCTTAAAGCAATGGAATTTTGTGGGGTTTATCCATGCTCCTTAGTGGATAGAATTCTGTATTTCAAGACTTCATAAATAATTGACAAAACCCAAAAATCTGTCAAGCTCAATTCTGCAGACTAAATTATCTCTCACTCAGAAAGCAAAGACAATCCTTATAGATAAGGTTTGACTTATGGGTAGGATAGAGATGCTCTGAACTTCCCTGCCATCTCTAGTAAGCCCAAGGATAAATATAAGGGTTCAACGTCCAGTGTTTTGATAATACCAAGACTTTAGCTTTATTCTTTAAGGAGTCAGTCACACTTTAAAATAATAATGGAAAAATATACTGCAAGGCCTTGGATGTATAAACTTAGAATGCTAGGGAATCAAACAGTTTGCATCTGTGATAAAAATACTTTTGGTAGTGCAATAATATTATTTCAACTGGAATAAA
Organism: Psilopsiagon aurifrons; assembly: GCA_025447955.1. NCBI lineage: Eukaryota > Metazoa > Chordata > Aves > Psittaciformes > Psittacidae > Psilopsiagon > Psilopsiagon aurifrons. Next base: position 33,606 of record JAOEHY010029336.1, on the reverse strand, counting down.
TATTCCAGCATCTGAAAGAAACTAGTTCTCTTTAATGTGTGGTAATTTCTATCCCATGAAAAGGGGCATGAACAGCTTCTTTTTCCTGCAAGGTTTCCTCCCTATCAGAGCAGTTTCATTCACACAGTTGTAAATGGTCCTTACGTGATATAGACAGCCAGCATATTTTATTTTATAGTTACCAACAATGGGAAAACTATATTCCCTGAGGCAAACTTGCCCACGCCCATGATTGACTATGCAGTGTTTCATGACTAAGAAGAAGGCACTCTGCAGATTAAAACAAAATGCTGTCATGCTTTTCTCCCAGGTTTCAGGACCCCTGTGTATTCATTAGAGCACAGTGGATAATCAGGCTGAAATTCCATGGATTATCAGGCAGGCATAGAAAAAGCATTGGGACCGTCGCTTACTGTGCCTCACACTTTTGTTTTTGGGGTTGTTTTTGCTTTGTTGGTTTTTTGTTGGGGTGTTTTTTTTGTTCGTTTGTTTTTTTTTAATTTGTTCTGCTTAGAAAAAGAAGACAGAGAAAAAATCTACAGAAAAGAAATAACTTTCATCAGATAGAAATCTCTCATACACATGCTGAAAGGTGAAATTGCTTGTTCAGATATGAAACTACATTGTAACTATACTGATATAACTCCTGGTACATTTACACACATGATCACAAATGTTCCTACCTAGTCTACCAAACATCCGCAAGAAGGTTTTAAGAAAATCATTATACACATGCAAACACATCATCCACTGCCTAACGTTATGTTACTATGGTACTAAGTTTCTATCTAGGACAGTAGTTTATCATCCTTTGCTCTTAATACATAATAATTTAATATAATTTAATATTTTTATCCAAGGCAGTGAAATTATAGAATGGTATTTTTAGAATAGAATGTAATTGAAAGAAAGTTCAGAATTAATGAGAATAGCTAAGTGAGACATGGGAAGCAACTGAAAGAAGCTATGTAGTGAGGATAAAAAAGAAAAAAAATCAGTTTAACAAAATGAGTGGGGATCCAGAAACAGGACAGCTGCTAATGGGACATGGGAAAAAGCGATTGGAGAAATGCTTTAAAAAAGCCCTCCTAGAAATACTTAAACTCATAAAATCTCAAAGGTAAAGGAACTCCAGCTTCAGTATAAGCTTTAGGAATGAAGCAGAAGAGTATTTCTCCAGAGCAGTAAAACCATACAAATATAAAGGGGACCAAAGAACAAAGAAAATAGAACAGCATAAGTACCAAGCAGAACAAATGTCAGAAGTAAATGCACAGAGACAAAATAAAAACCTGAAAGACAGTGAAGGTCATAGAAGTAATATATTTCTTTATGGACAAAAACTTGAGGGAGGAATAAATATTGAGACAGAGACAAGTGTAAGCATGCATCAAATTAAAAAAAAAGAGTTTTGTCCTCATTAGACTTAAGAGAAATAAGAAATATATATGAAAGAGTCAGCTGATTACAGATTTGGCTCAGACACAAGGAAAGAAAATCAATATTCCTATTGAAGACAAATACTTGCATTCCTATGTATTTTGATTTACATCAAGCAACATTAACATGCCTAAAATTTAATCAATTATAGAATGGCTTGGGTTGGAAGGGACCTTAAAGACCACCCAGTTCCAACCCCCTTGCCATGAGCAGGGACACCTTCCACTAGACCAGATTGCTCAAAGCACCATTTAAACTGGCCTTGAACACTTGCAGGGATGGAGGAGACTCAGTTTTTCCCAACAATCTGTTCCTCACCAGCCTCACAGGGAGGAATTTCTTCACAATATCTAATCTAATCTTTTTCAGTTTAAAGCCATTCCCCTTTGTCCTATCCCTACACGACCTTATAAAAAGTCTCTCTCCGGTTTTCTTGTAGGCCCCTTTAGGTACTGGGAGGCTGCTATAAGGTCTCCCCTGAGCCTTGTCTTCTTCAGGATGAAGAAGCCCAGCTCTTTCATCCTGCCTTCAAAACAGAGGTCCTCCAGGCCTCTGTTCATCTGGACTTGCCCTCCTTCGTACTTGCTCCAACAGATCCATGTCCTTCTTATGTTGAGGTCCCCAGAGCTGAATGTAGTATTCCAGGTGGGGTCTCATGAGAGTGGAGTAGAGAGGAAGAACCACCTCCCTTGACCTGTTGGCTGTGGTCCTTTTGGGGCAGCCCAGAATACAGCTTTATTTTCTGGGCTGCAAACACACACTGCCAGATCATCTTGAGCTTCTTGTCATAAACACCTCCAAGTCTCCCTCCTCAGGGCTGCTCTCAATCCAGTCTCTTCAGCCTGTATTTGTGCTTGGGATTGTCCCAACCCCAAGTGCAGGACCTTCCACTTGGCCTTGTTGAAGCTCATGAACTTCACACAGGCCCACTTCTCAAGCCTGTCAAGATCTCCCTTGGATTGCACCACATAGCTTGGTGTTGCCAGCGAACTTGCTGAGGATGCCCCCAATCCCACTCTCCATGCTGCCAACAGATATTCCAACAGTGTTGTCCCAATACTGATACCTACTTGGACAATTGTTGACCACAACAATTTGAATGTGACCATCTAGGAAATTCTTTATCCACCAAGTGGTCCATCCATCAAATCCATGCCTCTTTTGTTTAGAAATAAGGTTATTGTGAGGGTCATTGTCAAATGCTTTGCAAAAGTGCAGGTAGATGATGTAATTTGTTCTTCCCTTATCCACCAGCACTTCAACTCCACCACAGAAGGCCATGAATATGTTTCAGGCATGATTTGTCCTTAGTGAATCTGTCTTGGCTGTCTCCAATCACATCTTGCTGGGCACTGAGGTGAGACTAACTGGCCTGTAGTACCCCAGGTCGTCTTCTTTTTTTTTTTTTTTTTTTCAGTTTTTGGAAATAGAGGCTATATTCCTTTTTTCCCATCTGAGGGAGGACTTAACCAGACTTCTCTGACTTCTCAGATATGACAGATTATGGTTTGGCAATTTTGTCCACCAGTTCCCTTAGGACCTGCAGATGCATCTCATCAGGTCCCATGGACTTGCGCACCTTCAGGTTCCTTAGATGGTGGTAAACCTGATTTTCCTTTGTTATCCCAGTCTCTGCCTTTGCATTCTTTTGCATGAGTAGTATGGCTGGAACACTTGCCAATAAAGACCAAGGCAAAAAAGTCATTAAGGACATTGGAGTTCATGTCTCAGATGACCACTTTTCCTGTCACCTTCCAGAGAATTTCCACCTTTTCCCCTGTCTTCCATTTATCACCAGCATGCATAGAGAAGTTTTTCTTGTTGCCCTTAATGTCCCCAGCAGATCTAACTCTATCAGGGCTTTGGCTTTCCTACCCTGATCCTTGACTACATGGACAATTTCTTTGTATTTGTCCCAGGCTACCTGCCTTGGGTTTCCACCTTTTCTAGGCTTCCTTTTTGTGCTGGAGTTTGTCCAGGAGCTCCTTGCTTGTCCATGCAGGCCTCTTGACATTTGGATCTGACTTCCTGTTGGAATTCATCTCTGCTGATCTTGGAGGAGGTGATCTTTGAGTATTAGCCAGCTTTCTCTGGCCCTTCTTTCTTCCAGGCATCCCATGGTACTCTGCAAATGAGATCGCTCAAGAGGTGAAAACCTTAAGTTCATGTTACTGGGCTTGCTGTGTGCCCTCCTCTCTGCCCTAAGGATCTTGAACTGAACTGTTTCATGGCCACTGCAGCCAAGGCTGCCCTTGAGCTTCACATTCCCCTCCTGTCTCTCCTTGTGGATGACAACAAAGTACAGTGTAGTACTTCTCCTCACTGGTTCCTCTGTCACTTGTAGAAGGAAGCCACCATCAATACATTCAAGAACCTTTTGGATTGCTTTTGCCCTGCTGTGTTGTCCCTCTGAGAGATACTGAGGTGCTTGAAGTCCCCCATGATGACCAGGGCTGGTTAATGTGAGACTGCTCCTACCTGTTTATAGACAGCCCCATTTACTTAATCTTCCTATGTGAACTGCCTGTAGCAGCCCCCCACAATAAATTCACCTGTTCCAGCCCCCCTTTTAATCCTGACCCTCTCCCATCCCCAGGCAGAGTTCTGCACACTCCAGCTGGTCAATGGCATAGAGAGAGAAACCCTCACCTTGTCTCCATGTCCATTAATAAAAAACTTAAAATGACTTTTTAGGTGTTCACTTTTTTGGCAGTAGTGGTTTTCATTGCTTCACTCAAACAATTGAAGATCATGCACAGTGGTTGTAACTGTGATTTCTTTTTATTCTACCCCTTTCAGAACAATAGAATGGGGAAGGAGAATTAAACAGGGCTTTCAACTCTTCTTGTGTGCACTCTTCTTTCTGCTGGCATGAGTTCAATACGTAGCTAACTTCGCATACATGGATGGACTAGACAGTATAACTGTAAATAGCAGCATGACACAAGCAGTCTTAAAAAAATACTGAAGAGCAAAGAAAGATTGTAATACTATGATTTATCTCCACTTCCACAATCACCCCCAATCTCCTACTATCCAGAAAAGACAACAGGGAGCAAGTTGTCTACAGACTCAATAAGCACAAAGCATCTGGGGAGAAACAGCCAGACTAACCAGCCTATATCTTCCTAATGATGTCTTATGGCCTTGGATTTTGAGTTGGCTCACATTCATCTGCACTGGAAAGCGCTAGACTATGCATATCAGCATGCAAAGAACTGTGTAGGTACAGCTTTTTCATTGTTTGGTGCCTTACAACAAAAACATTCATGACTAGAATGCCTACAATGTTTTTGAGCCCAGATGACACAAAAGAAAAAGCCTTAAAAAACCTAATTTACTAAATTCATTGAGTGTTCCGAAATAATAGATTTATTGCTTGGATACTCCTCAACATGCAAAATTGTTAGCTAATTATTGACAACAGAATGAATCTTAACCTTTCCTAAAGGCCCCTTTGACATCAACATTTCCTTCCAGTTTCCTCTAGTTCTTGTCTTGAATAAAAGTGAAATTAACTCAGTTTGAAACTTTTTTAACTCCTTCCTTAAGTTAAAAAAAGTTTTCTTAATGGAGTTGAACTGTTATAATTGTAATATCAAGCTGGGATAGTGTAATTACCGTGTAGAAATCCATTTCAGTATTGGTAGATTTCATATATGTTGGCTTCATCAAATGGAATGGGTTGTGCAGGGAAGTTGTGAATGCTCCATCCCTGGTGGTATTCAAGGCCAGGCTGGGCAGAGCCTTGAGTGATATGGTTTAGCGGGAGGTGTCCCTACCCATGGCAGGGGGCTTGGAACTAGATCATCTTAAGGTCCTTTCCAACCCTGACTATTCTATGATTCTATGACTTGGACTATTGTATTTTCCAAAATATTTATATATTTATTTATATTTATATATATATTCCATTTGGAAAATGACAATTTGGAGTATGGAAAATACTCCAAATGAATAATTATGAATTTTTTTTTTTTTTTACTTGATTAGTGATAAGTCTGTTGAGTTAATGCTGCAGATTATATTACTTACTTTTCAACTTTTATTATAATAAAAGATCAATGCATCAATGCACAGTGCTATATAAACAAATAAGAAGGTTTAAGCATGACACAAATGGAAATTCTTCATGCCTTCAGCTAATGCTTTTCTGAACTTTTCTGAACAGTATTTCTAAATCCTGGCTTATCATTCTAGTTCATAATGAAAATTAATTTTGAAATGTTGAAGTGGGAGTTATAAAAAGACTGAACAATAGCAGCTAAATGTGCTTGAACATTTTCAATGTCTGACCAGCTCTAATAAACTCTCAGAATTTAGTGGTGTTTTCATGCAGAACAAGAGTCAGAAATTTATTTTTTATTTCCAGATATCCCATTTCTGTAAACAGATATTACAGGAGTAAATATATTTTGTAAATATCTTAGTTTTGTTTGTTTCTTTCAATTAGGCTATAAATAACATAAATATTAGGATATCTGTTTAGTTACTGGGGTATAAGATGTTCATATTTTTATTAACTTGTGGAGGAAAATGTTACTATTTTAGCTAAATTATTTTTCCTGCTTTTTCTCCTGCTCTGAATTTTAGTAAACCCAGAAATATATCAAACTTAGAAGATTTTTCACAATGCAACTTAACAAATTGTAAAGAAAAAGAGCTGTGAGTAACACTAACCACTTCCCCTCGTCTGAATTAACACAAATTAATTGTTGAAGTGCTAAATAAACACAAGCCTTAATGATCTCTGAGTTTTATTATGCACAGCACCTGCAACTAGTGAAAAGTACTACAAAGTAAATGTACAGTATTAAGTCTTATTGTTTTTCTCTCTTTTGGCTCTGGGTTTGAAAATTCTTAGGCAAAGGAGACCTACAGATGCTTACTTAGAAACTCACTTGCTTTGAGCTCCTGTGAATCAATGTAAATTATTGCCAAAAATATGGCATAGTGGGGAATCATGGTCTCTGTTTGTGTTTTGGATGGGGGTTTTGTTTGTTTGAGGTTTTTTATTTTTATTTTCTGTGTGTGTTTCATGCTTTGCTTGCATGTTACACTTCTGAGGAAAACAAAACCAGCCACCTCAGAATTTCTTCTGACAGGACAGGACAAGTTTAATAAGTACAACAAAAGATGCACATTTGTTCAAGGTAGTAACTAGGTCTCCAACTACACCTCCAGCTATGCTTCCACAATGCCAATGAGGCAGGCAGACAGCTCCCTCATGGTATATTCCCTGGCTGCACAGGCTCAGTTCACACAGAAACAGGGACTTTTACTTTGTCGCTTCAGATGGAGCTTAGGAAACAAAAGGCAGGGTTATCTCCCAAATGGCACAGGTTCTCATAGCACATGCTCTGCCCAAAGAAAAAAACACATACTTTTTCATGTTTCACTTTCCCTGAGATAAAAAGACTCCTCTAATGTTAAAACCTTTCATAGACTAAGATCAAATGAAAACTAGTCAGAAGGAATACAAAAAAAGAAAGGGCTTGCATTTTAATAACAGCACACAGAAAAGACATAGCACTGGTCACCAGACCCACAATGTAATATTTTATTAAACATAGCCATCTGAAATTTGGGGTGATTTTCCAACGTACTTTGCCAAACAACACTGATTTTCCCCCTTTTTTCTGCAGGGTGCAGGCAGAAAACCTGTTGTCAGCACCAGCGCACTGAGGTGCTTCCCGGGAGTCCCCTGTGTGGAGCAGCCAGTGCTGGACACAATCAGTTCCAGCTGGCTCCAGCAGCCCCACCACAGGGCACAGCAGAGCCCCTCAGCCATGGGCAGGCACCTTGGAGAAAGCCTGGGTAAGGAAGGGCAAAAAGCTGCCCGGCAGCCAAGGCTGAGGGAACTTGGTGAAAAACAGCCCTGCTAGCTTGGAACCAGGGAAAAGGGGAAGGGGACAGATTTCCCACTATTTTAATTGGAAAAGAATTAAACTCATTTTCCCCAAGTCAAGACTCAGAGTTTCAGGCAGATGGCCTAATTCAGACATGCACATTTTCCCTCCTTTCCACGGTTTCTTAGCTTTTGGATTTGCTGCTAAGAAGTTTAGAACAAAAATAAGCATTAGACCCATGTATTTAGTCTGTTTGAATACAGAAGGAATGGGTCATCCCTTCAAAGTACAAAAAGGAAAGTCACTTCCATGTCCTATGACAATTTTATTTAATTTATACTGCATTAAAAACTGCTACATGAATTAAGAATTCCTCAGACAGTATTTTACCAGTTCATATTGCCCTAGTTTTGCTGATGTCAATCTATTTCCTGTGCTGATGTGCACAAGGTCATTTAGTTCTGAAGAAATTAAATCAAATCATAATATGAACTAGTCAAATATCTGGTAGGAATGTAAGTAGGTTTGTATGGCCTGTCTACAGGGATCTCGGGATCCAATTACAGTTAGGACAAATTTTAGTTCTAATGAATCAGAAATCAGTCACAGTTCATGATCCAGGGCTGCTTATTAATAATTATTGGTATTACAGTTCCATAGATAGGTCCTAGATTATAAGAGAATTTTGTTGTGCAGTCTAAATACACCTACCATGAGGCACTCCTTCTCTTAAGCTCTATAGTTCAAATACAAAGAAAGATACAGTCTAAGAAAATACAAATAAAAGGAAAAAAGAAACACTCAGAGGTGAAAGTACTTACACAAGACCATACACCAAGGTCAATGACAGAAATAGGGAGAGAACTACCTTTTTAAGTTTTAGCCATGTGTGTTTCACGCTAAGCCCTAACAGTTTTGCTACACATGAACATAAACAGGAACAGAGATCTTATCCTGCCTTGATTAGTAATTGTCTTTTGGCATCAAAATCTCAAACACTGATTTGTAGTCCAAGAACTAGCCAACAAAGTTTAAGTTGACAATCAGGTATTCTTTATTGCAGCACTGGGACACATGGGGGATAGCTCCTCTGATCGTGTCTTGCTCGAGCACCAAACAATCTGTGATTATATAGTCATTGAACATACATATTTGTTACATTACATGCATATTCATTAAGCTAATTATACATGACATCATTCTTCTAGAAAATTCCTCCTGCATGCACACAATAATATGCAGTGATCTTTGGGACCCATGGTGATTGTTTCTTCTTCTTCTTCCTCATTTCATCCTTTGGCTGAACTTTAGGTTCTGAAAGTCCCATTGTCATGCCAGCAAACATTAGTTTGGTTCTAGCTGACTAATGTAAAAAAATTACCTAAGATACTCCTTTCCTGTCATCTACCACAAATCTCTTACCCATTGCTATTTTTGCAAAGCTACCAAATTCAACGTTAACCACAAACATAACTGATTTTACTTATTTACAAAAGGTTATGCTTAACTTTGTATTTCTTTCTCTGTTTCACACCTCCAAAGGTAAAGGCGACCACAGCTTCTTCAGTTTTCTCTCCCTTCCTCTTTTAACTCCAAATTAGTATGCTGCTGATAGCTTTTTTCAGAGAGAAAGTATTACACTTCCTCTAAAACAAGACAGGCAAAAGAAATACACTACAGTAGAGAGAGAAAATAATACAAGTGCTTTAGCTGCATCATTTTCTTTCTCTGTCTACTTGCTTTGAAGAGGGGAAAAAATTAGGTGTGTCCTGTGTTTACTTTTGATAGGGACTGACAGAGATCGGCACAGAAGACAAAAGGTGTATCTGTGTATGTCCTATTCCTCTTTTTTTCCTTGTACATCCATCTAGCCAGATCTAAACCAAGCCCAGCCACATCATCTTCTCCCACTGAGGAAACTTGTGTGGAGTCATAAGTTCAATATGTTACCTTCTAGAGTCAGTTTTGCCCCTGACTTTTGTAAAAACTGGATCTAGGTTGGAGAAGGATGATTTAGCACATAACAGAGTGAATAGCTTTCAACCAGATACTTTGTGATTTAATAAAGTGGCTGAGCAATATTTCTAAGTTGATGAGGGCAAACCCTGTTAGGATTGAATTTTTAATTAAAATTGTTACTGCCTCTTTCCCCTTTTGGTGTCAAATTGATCATTTACATATTCAACACAATTTCCTTTAATATCTAAATAAATGTTCCACTTAATGAAAACATTTATATAACTTTTTAATGAAAAAAGTGAAATATAATATATATGGCTGAGACTAATTTTCTTGAAATTTAACACACATGTGGATCATGTTATGAAATAAAGGAAAATATTCTGAACATGATGGGCTGTAAATTACTACCCTTGGTGTATATTCAAATTTTAATTACATTTCTTAGTCTTTCTCTATAATCCTAATAGCTGCCTGAAAAAAACTGTAGATGCCTTCGGGTGACTGGGGGAGTAGAGGAGTGTACATTTACATATCTGAGATGTTTAACAAAACCTTCATAGCCATCAGTAATAAATAAAGAACATAAAATATTTTAAAGCTACTCAGTAGAAATCCTGAACAGGCTACACTTCTATGTAAAGCAAGGGCTTTTTTTCACTGCATGAACATAGCTAGAGATTTATTTTCTTAATATCCTAAACAAGCAAAGAAATATTCCCTATTCTACTGCATTTCTTATGTTAAAAACTCATGTTTTAAAAATATCACTGCAATGATTAGGGAAAGAATATATTATCTACCAAAAAAGTCCTATTAAACCACGAAAGTGGCTTAGATATTTAAATTACTTAAATACCAAACCATAACTGGTGATAACTCATCTTTCATTTTCTGTTCAGAAATAGTACCTCAGCCAGAACCAGTATAAGTTCTAAAGAAGCAACGATATAGCTGACTGGTTTCTGAAGAGTACAGTTTTAATTTTTCTTCTTTACCACCTCTCCCTAGCTGATTTCTTGTCACCAGTGGATAGAATGTTTTTAGTAGCTGTTTCTGTCTAATTACACTTCACAAATAATGTCTCTTCAGAATTTTATTGTAAAACAATTTTATTGTTTATGACAAAAAATCACTCGCAGAAAAATACAGAGAATTTTTTTTCCAACAAAGCGTATATAGCATACAAACATTTCCAATCAGCATCATAGTAAGTTCTCTGTCTAATATAACTGTGTGATACATGTCTTCAACTGATGCTGTTAAGATACATATAAGAACAGAGCAGAACAGAACAGAATCAAACCTGAACTTCCTCTGTATAAGTTTAAACCCATTTCCCCTTGCCTTATCACTACAGCCCTTGATGAAGAGTCCCTCTCCAGCATCCTCGTAGGCCCCCTTCAGATATTGGAAGGCTGCTATGAGGTCTCCACAAAGCTGTCTCTTCCCTAGACTGAATAGCCTCAATTTTCTTAGCTGTGCTCTAGCTCCCTTATCATCCTCATGGCCTTCCCTGGGACTTGCTTCAACAGCTCCAGGTCCTTTTTATGTTGAGGACACCAGAACTGTACACAATACTCCAAGTGGGGTCCCAAAAGAGCAGAGTGGAGAGGCAGGATTATCTCCTTTGACCTGCTGGTCATGGTCCTTTTTGTTCAATCGAGTGTATGGTTGGCTTTCCGGGCTGCAGGTGCACACTGCCTGCTCATGTTCAGCTTCACATCAAAAAAAAAAAACGCAAGCCTTCCCCACAGAGCTGTTCTATGCTCAAGATCCAGAGCTTGCTAGCTGGAGTTCACAATCTGTACATTTCACTTGGCTTTTCAGGTTCACTTTACACAAATTTTACTATTCAAATGAGCTGCAGTACAAACAAGTTCCACTTCATCTTGAATAGTACAATATCATCTGAGGACCAATTAACTTGACCTTTATGTGTTAAGACTAAGACCAGAGTTTCCCTTTCTTTTGAGTGTAAAATAAAGATGTGAATGGTCAAGAACCTTATTGCAATAAAAACATATCCTTTGGGTATATGTAGGAGCTGCATGGATAATGAATGCAGTTATCAAGAACACCCAAGTCTCTTAAAAGAGCTGGATATTTTATTGACTTTTAATTGGCCTACATGTTGTGAGTGTAAAAGTATTTTTCCACCTGGGAGTTCCTAAACATCTTAAGCAAAGGCAGATATTCGGTTACCCATACAGGAGTCAGAAGAAGAGCAGTTTGCTTAGGCCACCTCCAAAAACTTGGAAAGCGCCACAACTGCTTGAGCAAAGTTGTGTCTTGTCTTCACCTTTAAGAGTAAAGACAAAACAAGTTTTGTGGGCCTGTCTGACTTCTGCACAAAAGTAGCCTTTGATGCCATCAATCTGCAGGACAGTTTGGTATCTTCTCTTTCTCAACACTCAGTTGTGCAAAACGTAACAGCAAAATTTTTAGAGACCAAATCACACTGTGGATGGCATCCTACATTCTCAGAACAAAATGTTTTAGAAAGGGCAGATAAATGATCTTGGATGTTTCAAACTTCTTTATTGAGTATCCAGAAATATAGAATAAATGTTGAAAGTAAGAATCAGTAAATGACAAGCGGAGAAAAAAACAAACATGGTTTCAGCACATGAAGGTTGTGACATTTATCTGATATCTTTCTTTGAAAAAATGGAGGCTATTTCTTTGATAAGGATTTGCTAGACTAGGAAAACCTATTTAACTTAGGAAGAGAGCAAACTAAATAGGAGACAACACTAGCTCACATTTAAAGGTGGCATATGATCCTCAAAGGCAGTTGCAAAGTTTCTGAAGGTTTGGTCTTTGGTTCTGACTTAAACTTCCTCATTCAAGACCCTAGTGCTAAATTCAGCCTGATCATTCTGTTAATTATATAAAGTAGAGATATTATGAATACAGGAGAAGATCAGAATCTTACTCTGTAAAATAAAAAAAAAAACAAAAAAACAAAACCAAAAAGGACTTTGGGGATTGGAAATGACATGAGATTTCATATCAAAGCACAAGGTCATGTATTTCGGGATTAATAACAAGAGTTTCCTCCTTCACATGGAAAGTCATTAGTTGGAAATGTCAGAGGAAGAGCAAGATCAAGGTGCATTAGTCAATTATAAGATTACTATGAACCATCTCTGTGAAGTAGCCATGAAAATGTCAAAAGCAATCCTAGGATTTTTCAGGCAAGGTATTTCACAAAGAAATATGGAAGTACTAATGTCATTGGAGCAGGCACTCCTAATACATCAGCTGGAATACGGCATATAATACAGGTCCATCATGTTTGAGGAAGATGTATTGAATGTCAGGTATATTGCAGCTGAATGTTAAACCTGAACTCACTGCTAACACACCTGCTTACTGTTGCTGCAAGTTCCCAGTCAGGCACTGATAAAAGCTGTGAGGTTGAATTACTTATTCCCAGCAACCTCCTCCTCATTCTCCTTTACAGAGATGGTTTGATTGGAGATTATGTCCAAAGTGCAGTCACTGTTTGAACAAGGCTGTGTCAGCACCACCTGGGAGCAGAGAAGAGTCACACTGATGATAATCAGATGAGAGAGCTGCTTTTGCAAGAGGAGCCTGAGAGATCCTGGGTCAATTAACCTCGAAAACCTGGTTTGTGGTGGGATGTATTAAATCAATTCATCCATTCATTCAAAATAATTAATATATTTAGGACAGAAAATAGAATACATTTCAATATTACCAGTGAAGGGTGGGAAGCATGTTTTGAATCTGAGAGTGGTGTCTTTTACAGAATTGAAACTTTCTACTTTCAAAGCCCTCTTTCCACATATATTGCCTCCCCCACAACCCTGCTGCATACACAATCTTAGTGTGCAGATGCCTTGCAATTTTGAATTTTAAATTTTGACATTTATAAAGCTTTCAGTTTTACAGTTAAATCAATGAAATATGGTAGGAGCTACATTTTCCAATTGAAGTTAGCTGTATTGCACTGCATAGCAGCTGGCATGAAAATGTCAGCATTTCTTTCTTTATTTAGTGTCTTCTTCCAACCCTAAGTCTACTCAAACACAAACACAAAATAGATAAATGTGACTGTAAAATATGAAACTTGGTTTAGGTTTTATCATTCCACACATTATTTCAAAGGAATAACAGCTTCCACACAGGAGGAATTTTCAGTGTGTGTCCTGGGTTCAGCAGTAGCAGTAATTTTTGTCCTTAGTAGCTGGTGCAGTGCTGTGGTTTAGACTTTCAGTCTGGGAACAATGCTGATAACACAAATGTTTTCAGTTGTTGCTAAGTAATGTTTACTCTGACCAAGGACTTTCTGAGTCTCATGCTCTGCCAGGAAGGAGGGGAAGCCGTGAGGAAGCAGAGGCAGGACACCTGACCCAAACTAGCCAAAGAGGTATTCCATACCACAGCATGTCATACCCTGTGCATAAACTGGGGGCAGTTACTCAGAAGGGCTGGACCACTGCTCTGGTGAGGCTGGGTATTGGTCGGCAGGTGGTGAGCAGTTGTATTCTCTTCCCCTGTTGTTTCCCTTACTATTATTATTGGTGGTAGCAGTAGTGGTTTTGTGTTATACCTCAGTTACTGGACTGTTCTTATGTCAACCCATGGAGTTACATCCTTTAAATTCTCCTTCCCATCCCTTGGGGAGCAGAGGGAGGAAGGGGGGAGTGAGCGAGCAGCTGCGTGGTTCTGAGTTGCCAGCTAGGCTTAAACCATGACGGTGTGTAAGTATAATATTACATTAACTTAAAATGTTTGACTTCTGGAAAAATACCCACCAAATATTTAACACAGCTGGAAAAGTGGATGATGTCTAGGATGCTAAACTAGAAGGCTAACCTTCACCACTACACAGGTGTGGCTCAAATTAAAGAGCTGGGACTTATGTTGGTGTATTTCATGAAGAAGTTAAGTCAAATTACTCAGTATTTACTAACAGTAGCTGTTAAATTTGAATAATTTGCAGTGCCTTAAATTAAAGTTATAAGTGTTCAAGATACTTGTGAACTGTGCTTCTTTAGTATAGATACAATGCTACTTAGTCTCTCAAATTTGTTCTGGAGTTCATACAAGGCATTTAAAAACCTTGGATGAACTGTTTCAGAAGCATGTTTTTTAATTGCCTCTAAGTCCTGAGCATGAATTTAGAAGAAGCTTCTTCAGGACTGTTGATGGTACCACAGAAGGCAAATGCACTAGTTCATATTTGCGGGTCCTTATGGCTCTGCACCTGAAAATGTAAAAGAATAGCTTCTCAGAATAAGAAAATAAATACACTCCCCATGTGCTTCACTTTGAGAGGGATCTGGTAAGACAAGGTAATGCTGAATTGGAAATTGGTGTTTTCTGTGTGAGTTCTAGACTTCATGAGGAAAATGAGGATCACTCATTTTTACAGGACCCAAGAAAACTTCTGGTTTTAGGCATGGTTGCTGTTACAGAAAATTGCAGTGCAAGAGCTTCAAGAAATAGCAATCGCAACTGTAATTTGTCACACATTCTAATGTCAGATAGACAAAATAGGCAGAAGAATAGAGTTTCACAGAAACAAGGTCCTCTGAAACAGAAGAGTTCTGCAGAGAGTCTTACCCCACAGTCCCATTACACCTGGCATGTACACTCTCAGTTCCAAAAGTCAAATGCATGTACAGGCCTACACAAGCACAGACTGCCTCACCGTGAGACTTAGAAGCCTAGCTGGGGCAGCTGTCATTAACATTGCTATTAATAGACCTAAGAAAAACAGTGATTATGCACATAAGAACTATTCTAATTGCATAATTGTACTCTTCACTAGTGCAGATACATAATTACCAAAAATCCCTTCCATTAATGACTCACGTCAAAGCATTTAGCAATAATATTTTCCATATTACATTGCTAGTCATTATTCCATAGAACGTACTCTGACTTTTTTCAGTAAACCATTCTGTGAACCTTCAAACCTCTCCCACTATTAATACTCCTACATTTTCCAATTGCTGATATAAACTTTAACTTTACTGCTGATGTTAAAGAGAAAATGGTAATAAGCTTTCTAATAGAAAAGTGAAGTTAGATTATTTAACTTTCTCATTGATTTTTTTTTTTTTTTTTTTTTTGTACTGTTCAAATTCAAGAAGGATTGAGGGCCATAATAAATAATTTACACTGCGTACTTAGATTTAGAATTTGCTATGGGAATATTAGATGAAAGAGGATAGGAAAGCTTTCAATAGTTTAGCTTGTCCTATTGTAACAGAACAGAAGGTTATGCAGAATCTCCACAAACATACTCCATGCAAGCTAATGTTTTTGTGTGCAGAATCTCTGCTTCAAACAGGTAAAATAATGACATTAATAAATAGTTCTCTACTATTTGTGATTTTAGCACTTTGTTTAAATTTACATAGCATCGTCGTGTCATTAAATGACAGGCAATGTCTGAGGTTAAATTATTTCTTATCATGATTAAGACAGGTCTTTTATAAAATACCTGGTGGGATTTTGGCTGAAAAATAATTATGTACAAATCGCGAGCATTCTGATTCTGTTACCTTATCGTACTGAATGTAAAACATTTTTCTGAAGACTCTCATTCTGCTCCATTGTCATTCCGGCACCGAACTAATGATGACTGAAAAATATAGTCCTTTATTTAAAATGATATAATCAAACCAACATGTTTTAAAGTATCAAAGGCTTAGAAATGAAAGCATTAAGAGAATGGAGAAAACATAGAGCACCTGCAACAAAGACTAATTTTAGAAAGGCAAAATGAGGATTAAAAGTAGAACAAAACTAAACTTTCAAATAACTAATTAAAAAATAGCTTCTATTTTCACAGCTCATTTTAGTTACATTTTGATTTTCTTTGTCAAAATTCTGTTGTAATATCAGATGTGCAAAACAAGGAGGTATTCTTTTTGAAGAGTACTCTTAGAGGTTAATTTATCTTGATCTCAGATAAGCTTCAGCAAACCACTTTCGAAGATTTCTACTAAATGCCATGCATAATTACACAAAACTTGTAAAAATTTATAATCATCATACTTTTGAATGCTTTCAAGATTCTGGAGAACCTCTCAAGCAGTCCTAGTCCGCTACTCAGCTTTCCTGTTAAGCAGTCAGCTGCCTTGAAATTCAATTAAAAAAATGTTTTTCATTCATTTTTCCAAGTAATCAATTTAAACTTGAACAAAAATATTGAATTGACTATGAAGAAATATATGTAATAAAAATACAGCAATTTGGCAAAGACTGTCATTAAGGTTGGCTTTCCTAACATACTGCAGAAATTTCATTAGAGAACAGGTTGTTTGGTTCTACTTTCCTTCTGAAGGATTAAGAAAACCACTCTACTCCATTATTAAGATGACCAACACTAAGAAATGTCATCATAGTGGCATATCTCAAAAGCTGTTTTACAAACTAGTTATCCCAAATTTTTCATCTGTTGAAACTGATCAGTGGCTAGTTCCTCTGGTCTCAGCTGACACGTAGTTAATAAGCTGTGTGTAAGATTAACATTTACATGGCTGAATAAAGGGTAATCAGGCTGCATTCTAATAGAAGTGTAAAGCTCAGAAAAAGAGCTGTACAAAAGTGTAAGCATTGCTATAAAAGGCAAAAAATACTATTTTGTCTCAAAATAGATCATCATTTTCAAATAGATTAGTAACATAATAACGAGTTAATAGTGTTCAGAGAATGGATATTTGAAATTTTTAATTAAATTAAGAATAAAAAGAAGTCCTAACAGTTGGGTGAACAAGATGGTCTAACCTGAGTTAAAAACTCAGTTCTATTAAATATAAGTGACTATATGAATGTGTAAATCAATAACCTCTTCAGTGACAAAATATTTAAATTTGTGATGCTCACACAAAAAGTAAAACACTAGTGCTGGAGCTATGCAAAAGAACACAGGCAGGATGCCTTTCAGATAGCACACAGGGTGAACAGCTTCCTAATTTTTGAATGACGGAGCAATATACGTGTTTCCTCTTATTGCTGTGCATCTGTCTCTACTGTATTTTCCATATTTAAACATATTTATTTTACAAATAAACTACATTTTTATAGTTTTTACGTAGTGCTACACTTACCATGGCATTCAAAGTGACAAAAAATTGTACTGAGAGAGCATACTTGCAGCTGGCAATGCAGTGGGGAGCACCTTGTCTTCACCCTTTCTCCTTCTCCATTTATCTCTGGGTGATCTGGTATATACTCCATTGATGCCTTGCCTTTACCATGAGTTAGAAAGCATGAGAATGTATACTATTCCAAGTGTATAGATTTTCACATTACCTCACATACTATGAAAAAAATATTTCTAAAGTCAGATCTGGAAGGCAAAAAAATGCAACAGATGATGCCTCCAGTTTTCAAGTACCGGCAATGGTAAACAAAGCTTTCTTTTACATGTAAAAATCTTTTAACTCAAGGATATCACAATTTAGGTGTATTCACAAAAAGCTTCTGAACACATTAACTGGCTAGATAAAAAATTGTAGCTCTCACCGTGTTGTTTGGTTTTCTTAATTGAAACAGTCCTGATAGGCATGCATCAAATATCCTCAGTGTCAAGACTAGACCTAGTCTGGGAGTTTGCTGGGGAAAAAAAAATCCTGACTCTACAGCACAGGGCCCTATCCTAACTGCAGACCACGACTTTCTTCAGGCGTTCAGTACTTAAAGCTACTGTGTGATGGTAAATCCACCACAGCCTGCTGAGTGCCCACAGAAAAAGAACATAACCAGAGTTGAGACTGAACTCAGAAACAGATCAGACATCTCAGCCCTTGTTTGAGTAATTTGATCGGGTTCTCTACTGTTGCAACCTAAAATCATCCCCAAGTATATGTCGAAATGTTTTGCTATGTTTTCACTTTACATGTGCAATACTGTTTAATCCATCCCCTGTGTCTGTCTGAATCCATCATCATCATGCCAAGCTGCTGTGCAGTGATGCATGCAGCAGGAGTGCTCCTTGTAAGCTGAGCACTCCAGGTTGAATTCCAAGGGGCTGTCAACTTCCAAATCGTTAAAATACCAGGTCTGAATCAGTTCTGACTTCTATTTCACCAGAATGCCTTCTTTGACTGCAGAAATACAGTCAGTTACAGAAACATATCTTCCGTTAGATTCCAATCCATATTCTGGTACAGAACACAAAACAGTGAAAATGAAAATCACAGTAAAAATGTGGGGTGGTTTGAGATGGGTTAGTTTATCTTACAGATTGCACTGTGCTTTTCCTGTCTAAGGACTGGTTTTCTCCACTGGTTTTCTCCAAATCGTTAAAATACCAGGTCTGAATCAGTTCTGACTTCTATTTCACCAGAATGCCTTCTTTGACTGCAGAAATACAGTCAGTTACAGAAACATATCTTCCGTTAGATTCCAATCCATATTCTGGTACAGAACACAAAACAGTGAAAATGAAAATCACAGTAAAAATGTGGGGTGGTTTGAGATGGGTTAGTTTATCTTACAGATTGCACTGTGCTTTTCCTGTCTAAGGACTGGTTTTCTCCACTCGCTGCTCTTCTCCTTTCTCACACTCAGATATAGGATGTAGCTATTCCATTGTCTTAAAATTATGATAATCTGTGGCCTGATTCTGATTATGGAAAGTACTCCAACCTGTGAGCAGCTGCTACACAAGAAAACACAGTGTTCCAGATAGCAATGAGGTTTTCAGTAGATAAGTTAGTTTTAGGGAAGGTTGTTCTCTGACTAACAAAAATCTTGTGCCAAAAAGAATCTTAAATGATCTGCTAGCTCTTGCAGGACAAAAAGGATATCTGAACACCTCCCAGCTTACTTTTCTTTTGTGTCCTAGGATATATACCAGACAACCTACTTATACTTTCCCAGCTTGTTTAGAGAGGTATAATATACCAGCAAGCAAATGTGGCACCTTCCAAACCCTGATGCTATGCAAGGATAAGCAACTTGCAATCGCAGTATGTCACTTTCTTGTATGATATTATTCTACATAACTATGAACATACTCCCTGATATAAGTTATAATGTACAGGGAACTGCACTTCCCTTTGAACAGCTGCTGACAATTAAAATACTGAATGGAAGCACAGAGCACTTACTGTTGTAAGTTGCAGCTAGTCAAATCAAATGCAAATTTAATATTTCTTGTAATTATCCCTCCTTTCATTATTCAAATGAGGAGTACAAGGAGGATTCATTTAGATTAAAGCTTTTTCTTTAGGAAAAAAAGAAAAAAAACTTATTCTTCCTGAAGTGGTCTCCCAAGCCACTTGAGTGTTGTTGAAATAGAGATGTCAAAAAATTCTGACAATTTCATTTCTAATAAATACTTCACCCTCTCCCTGAGCCTTTGACTTTCCACCTAAATATGGAAAAATATGAGTTTACTTTGCTTAGTTTTGTTTTAGAGGCAGCTCAGCAGCAGTGCAAGAGGAATAAATCTTCATACAAATAGTTATGCTTAAAAACTATCTCCTGATCCATTCAGAAAAATGTAGCACAAAAAAAGGAACTAGGTGCTGCATTCTCCTTTCAACACAGTGGGACTCTCCTCTGCTATGATTTGGCTTTGGACATTTTGCTTAAGACAAGTCATTCATACCTGGTGTCCTATTTCAATGTTATTTCAAATGTAGAAAGATATGAAAGGAATGGAAAGCAGAAGGCTCAGACAACAGAATAAAATCTGAGACTCGACCTTGAAAAACCTAGGAGCGAAGGTTCTTAGATAATTTAGATAACAAGGTACAAACCAAAAAGATACAAATTCTGCCCAGTGCTGCTGAAAGGTTTTATACTGTCAAAATGTGCTCATTCTAAAGAAAAAGCAGCAATGATAAAAATCTATCATCTTTCACTTTTTTTAAGTATTACAACTTTTCTTTTTCATAGGATTGAAATATTTAATTGCCTTTGTATCAATTTGATATTTTGCATTTGACTTTAGTTTAAATTTAGTATCATTGGCACATTTGAAAAGTCATGAAAAAAGAGGTTTTATTGGACAAAATTCTGTGAGATCAGTACAATATTATATCAACGGCAATATTACTTCACTATTAGTGCTTTCAAATCATGCATGCAGACTTCCTTCTAATTGATGCAACCTAGAAGACTGAATAGCACTATTTGCAGATTTAGCAAGTAAACTTAATAATTACCTTGAATATTGCTTAACACCACCACCTTCAATGCAGAAACCTCCACAAAATATAGCATTTGATACTCTTGAAATTTATCTAATTTACCTAAAGTTTTACAGTGTATGTGAGAGAGCAACTAAGCTTTATATGAAATGGCAAAGGGTTTAAATCTGATTACAATCATACAGATTTTCACTGGAGATGCACATTAACTTGTTTTCAAAACTTCAATTTTTAAAAAGGGTACTGATATATTTGGCATTACAGATTCCTAGAGTTAACTCTTTCAGACTACATTCTTCTTTTCCATCTGCTTCACCGTGACTGTTGATTATTGCATGAGACTTTGTACATAAAAACCCCTGTGTTTAATATTTCTATGCCCTGAATCCGGTAAGAAAGAATAGTTATTTACAGAAAACTCAAATGCCAGCAAAACCAGTACTAAAGATAAATTTTATCTTAAAAATTCAGGATTTCATACAATCATGGAGACATTATTCAAGTATGAGTATATTTAAATATGACCAATGACCTGTAATGTCCATGAACCCTTGAGTGCAGCCAGGTTTCTGAAACCTCTTGTGGCATTTAATCTGCCTGAGCTCTTCTGCAAAGATTTCCCCTAACAGACTGGCAACAAAAGAAACAGTGGCCTTCCCTAAAGAAAAAAAGATGCAGCTTTGGGCAGTCTGCCTTTACAAACACCAATAACATTTCTTTCAAAGGCACCGGCTGTTACACATCAACCCTAGCTGCAAAGGACAGCAAAAATGACAGCATCCTTTTTTCCACTGTGTGAAAACACTCATGATTTGTATACTGATGGCTTTAATTAGTGGCATGCAAATAAGCCTGGATGCCCTTTAACCTTCAAAATCATGAATCATAAACCTTACCAAAAAGGGTAAAGGAAACAAATAATTGAAACTGAAATTAATTTCCAAAATATGTTTTAGAAATATTCATTGCTTTTCAAGCATACATATGTGAGGATGAAGCTGCAGGTTAGACTCTCACATAAAAAAAGCACAGATTAGAAGCCATCACCCTCTTTGCTGCTTTCGTGTTTGGCCAGGACCATCGAGTTTGCTTTCACATAGAGATCAATTTAACGTGAGGGTAAGAGTAGAAAAGTGCCATCACAACGCCTGCATTTTAGCAATGCCAATTTCCATGACAGCATGTCTGAAAGGACACTCTTGGGGAGAATAGAATGATTTGTCACCACTATGCTGGCAGAATTAGGATTAATACAGGAGCTGTCAGAGAAACTTTCAGAATTTTCTGTCTTTAAAAAACCTGTCATAATGGAATCATCCTTCCATTTTTAACTACTTTTTAAAAATCTATTTTACAAAAAGCTTTTTTTTTTTTTTTTTTTTCACTAGAATTGTCTTAGTAAATATATTTTCAAATGATAAGAGTAGTCATTTTTGATTTTGATTGGGACTGAGATTCTCATCAACTTGGTCCTGTGTTAGATCAGAAACCTGTATCCCAGGCTGATGTATGAGTATCCTGATAGCTGCCATCTGCCTAACAGAGTTACTGAGGTGCAGAGACTTATTAGAAACTAACAAAAAATATGGAGCAAGGCACCAGAAAAGTATTCCAAAACCAAAAAGCTTGACATTTAAAAGTCTGATTTTTCTGTTTTGTTAGTGTCAGCCTTTAGTGCCTGCATCTCAAGAATAAGCTCAAGGACATTGAATTGCAGTTTTTTACAGGATGCTGGTTTTGATGCCTGAGGCTGCTAGTTTAAAATTTACCTAAGCATTCCATTAAAGTAAAGTTATTTTTCGAGTAATACATATACTTTCTGGATATATGGCATAACCTATCAGCAACATTTTTTGCCTCTATTTATTAATTTGCTTGGCTGTGCCACCACAGCTTCCAGGGATCTACATGATAAACATGACTACAAAACTGATTTTTGTTAAGAATAACTTTTTTTGGTTTATTGAGACAGTCCATTGCCTATCTAATAAGGAGTAATGTTCACACAGCAGAGGAGGCAGGAACTCTTCAACCTGCTCTTTCTTTGAGACATTCCTGTCTCACGCCTAAAGGAAGCATGCACTGTTCAGACTGTCACCACTAAGCCACACATAGCTTAGGTCAAAATATATAGGTCAAAAGATGCATTTCCTTGTAAGTTATGGGTCACAATATGTCTTGACTTATGGTTGTGGGTTTGCAGTTGAACTGGGAAGGATACAAGCTGCAACAGAATTTGCTTTCATGCCAAGGACCAAAACTCAGCAAGTTTTGACTCGCTCCCTTTGCTTGCTGTAGCTCTATATGCCTTCACTTTTGATCTTGTCTATGAGCTATAAACACTTGGTCATTTGCACTAAGCCTCAAGGAGACACTGATCACAGTGTAGCATGAATTTTATCCTGCCTACAATAAAGAATCCTGCCAGGAAGCATACGTTTGGGGTGAGGAGGGAATAGAGGAAAGGAGAAAGAAACAAAACAAAATAGCTGAAATATATTTGGGAATGTATTCAAAACATAAACTAATGACAGTGTTGTCATGCTCCAGCAATTTAATTTCAATAAAGTAGCATTCACAATCTGGATGTTTGAAGAGACTCAAAGCTTTCCTTTTACTATTTGGATTCCATGTATAAAAGTATTTGAGGATGAAGTAGAAGTAGAAATATGATTAATGACAAAAAAATCATAAAGCCTACCATTTCTTCTAACATTTAATATTGGCAAAATTTGTTGAAACTAGATGATCTTAAGTTCCTTTCCAACCCTAACTATTCTATGATTCTATGGTTCTATGATTCATTATGACTTTCAACACAAATTTGTAATACTTAAGAGCGATGCAAAAGGCTTTTGCATTTACTTCATGGAAACTGATCAAAAAATAATTAGGGGACAGTCAAATTTAGTCTCTTATTTTAAAATATATTCCTGTTTGATGCAGAACGTATTTGAAGCACTTTAAAGTGCTTTGGCAATACTTCACAATAGGGAAGACTCTTATTCTGCATTGGAGCTGGCAGACGTGCATCATTTATGAAACCCAATAGAGCAACGCCAGTTTCATGACAGAGTATCTTAGTAATAGCTTAGGAATTCTACTATATTTTATCTCTGGCATTGCAAGTTTTTCATTTGGAGAAGAAACAGCTATGATGGAAATGATATCTTCTTTTGTTCTTCACTTACTCGAGAATCATTTTTCAACAACTACAGAAGACCACAAGAACACTCGATCTGGTACATCCACGGACAAAACCACTCCTTTCTTCCCTGAAAAGGTTGTGCAGTGGTCAGAAGACTCAGAGGTCATTGCTGAGAAGTCTTCACTTTCAAGTAATGAGGCTTTTGCAAACCATGTGTGGGAAGAAGTATTTCTTTAACTATGCATTTGCTGAACCAATTCAGAACCAGAAAACTTTTTTTTTATCGTCATTATTATTATTTTCACATAGAACTTTCATAGCTCCTTTTCTTTCAGTTTTTTTTTTTCTTTTTTTTTAAATTGCTGGCATTTATACATGCTTTAGACATGATGTTTAAAATTTTTGAAATATCAGTGTTTTTTTCAGTGAAAATTAGTTAAACTAATTTACAGTTCTTAAACTATTGGTCTTTCCATCTGAAACAAGCTAACAAATGAGCACAAGAACATCTCAACTGGAAGATCTGAATGCTCTCAAGGAGCAGGATGAGGTCAGGTCTGGTTGGATGAAGATGTCAGTCCAGAAGGCAAAGACTGAACACAACACTCTGTCAGGGCCCTCAACCAAAATTCATTCTTCATTTCAGCTAGTTTTCCTTCACTCATAAAAACAATAAAAGAGAAGAATTGGGGAAATGCAGAGAAATCTGAGGCTACGCAGGGGTTCTATTCACATATATATGTGTGAGCCGATTACATGCTAAAAAACTGATTTAAAGATGATTTGAATTCTCCCCTTCAATATTGAAAATGTGAAATTAAATAGATCCTCAAAAATTGCCTGCTTAACTATGAAGATCAGTTATTTATTTAGGCTCCACAGAATGCAACAGCTCTTTTTTCAGCTTAACCAGGTACAAGGCATTGCTTTTATGAAAGAAAAAAAGGCTTAAAACCACAAAAAGGACTACAGCAAAATGCAAAGAGACATGACTAGATAAATATACCTCCCAGGAAAGAACACTATTGATTTTTATAGTGTTTGTTCTGCAGGGATTTTTTATTCAGCCCTGACAACCACTAAAAATCTGCATTTTAACAAAATTTTTCAAGTGATGATCCTGATCCATTTTCTCAATGTCAAAAAATAAAAGTGCACTCTTAATGAAAAAGGCACTCTAGATATAAAATATTTAAAATCTTCATGCTAGAATACTTACTGGTTAAAAAAATTGGGTGGGGGTGCAGAGGACACAATGTTTCTTTTTGTATATCAGCTCCAGCAAGAAATTCAGCCAAGAGGAAACTTAAAATCACCATCCGTCAGGCCTACATGTTTTATTGAGGATGACGTTTGAGAATTATTGATGTCTCAAGGTGCAAAGACTGTTTCAAGCTTCCAGTTTCCACCTCATATGATGAGAATGTCACCACAAAGATTCACTGATTTCCCCCTGCTCCTCCTTGTTTCTCCCTCCTTCCTCAGGAGCTATTTACCTGTTACTGGGTTTTGCTTTATGTCATGTACTAAACAAGCAGTGGTGCTTGCTAGTTATAACTGTAAAACCTTCTTGTTAAAAATAGTTCTTTCGCTCTTCACCAAATATTTACATACTGCAAAGACTTCATTATTCAATCTTGAGTTTCATACTAAAGAAGAAAAAAAGAACAAAACAACGTCTTCCTACCGTTCATGCCTCCCCTTTTTCTGCAAATGTTTGATGGGAAAGCCACAATAGGGGGATTTTCCTCTTTTTTCTTTATTTACAAATTTGGCAAGAGTCTTGAAGCACAGAATCATATCACATTTGTCTAAATGCTTCAAACAGGTACACTTACTGTACCAGACCACACTATCGCAGTTCTAAACCCTTGAATTAAATTTAAATACACCAAGAACACTTGCACTGGAGGTAACATTTAGGTACTGCTGTCACCATAAGAGACACAACAAGGACAGCTGCTGGGAGTGTGTTGAAAGAGAGGAGCCCTTTCCCAAAAGCATCAGTCACTACCCTGTCACTTTTATAACTTCTCTTGCATACAATACCTTCCCCTTTCTTGTCTTCATTTTTGTTGACACCGTTTCCCCCTTTCTTCCTTCTTTTATTCCTCTCTTCCTCTCTCTCTCCCTCTATCCCTTTCTTCCTCCTTCCCTCCTTCCTTCCAGTCATGCATGAGTAGCATTGGAGCTTCAGATACCTAAAGAGGCATCAGACAGGAACAGAGGGGAAAAGCAACCTGAAGTACGCCTTTGAATTGTATCTTCAAAACCAGATCAGCAAACAGGTTACAGGCTATATTAGCAAGTAGATGGGGGGTGAGTGAACAAACAAAAAAATACTTCTCTCACTTCTAAATTCCTCACAAGTCCCTTGAATGTCATACCTTCCTCACAGCTTCTGCCTTCATTCTTCCTTCTCCATTTTACTTAGCTGCTTGCCCTCCCTTGCCCTACTATGTTAAAAACTTCATCCTCTCCTTTACTACTATATTCCATTGCTGTTAAATTGCTTTTATGCATACTGTTGAATGACTCAAGATGCTTACTTGGCTATCTACCATGGAAAGAGGACTTTAAGTACTGTGTTTATGTTAGAAACAGTTTTGCTGCTGTTATCACTTATTCTGAATGCAAGAGGGAACATATTATCATTTTCCTTATTTCCTGCCCTACCTCTCACTTATGAGCTTACATTTTGTATCACTAATATTAATTCTAGAGATAAACATCTCAATGCAAAAATGAGTGAATTATGCCACGCTGAAATAGCAAGAAAACAGCTATAACTAATATTTCAACAAACCAAAACCTCTTTTGTGCAAACTAGTTCTTATTATTAAGGAACTGAATGCCCCATGACTTTTTTGCCTGTGAGGAATCTCTATATGCAGAGAGCCAGTTATGCTCTTCGAGCTGAAACCTACTGAAACTGGGAGAAGAAGAAGTGGCACAATTTGGAGTAAAGGCTTCCCATAAGTTAGCAGTGTCATGATTCCAATCGCTTTATCAAAACTACCTTGTAATGACACTTGTTCCTTGAAAGAACTCTTTCAGCAATTTGAACACATTCATTCCACTGAAAAAAGCTTCAGTCTGAAATACATTGTAACATTCAAATCAACTACATTAAAGGCCAATCCATACTGTAAAGATGTTATGAATAACAAAAACGATAACTACAAAAAGAAAACTAAAGATTGCAACTTCCTTAAAAGTATGCATATTTAAAAATATTTTGGGATAGATTTTTCAATACTTTATTATTTAATGTGATATCAGAAATCTCACCAGTGACCAGACTTCTGCTATATGCATAGAATTAAATGAATGTGTAGTTTTTTTCCAAGATTAGCAACTTTGTCATGTCCAAATACAGGTCTAAGATGTTTTAACCGTATGACGTTTGAAAACAATTTCAGTTGCAAATAATGGTAGGTAAAGAGATGCTATGTAAGGCAAGGCACTGATCTTTGTTAACGTTTTTGGGGTTTTTTTGTGATTAGGGACTCAGAGTTTTCCTACACTTATTTAAAAAAAGGATATATTAGCAGATATTCATGCAAACAATTTGACAACAGAGCTAAGATTCTTATTTCACAATAGCAAAATACTGTCAAATTACACAAATCTTCCCCCAGGAGACTGAGAGACAAAAAGAAATGGTGAAGAAGAGAATTATTCATGGCATATTTTGCAGAATACATTCTTCAGTGTGTCCGCAAGTTATGTTCTTTTTATTTACCTTGAATGCTTTCCTGGGGTACAGCACAGTGGGAGATAGGGCCTAAATTGTTCATTGTCTCTTTGGCAGACAGTCTGACAACACGATCTTCCTCAGTGGACAGTAATTTTTATGCTATGTAATCTAATAGCAACAGCAGGCACAGTAACAGCAGGTTTTCTATCTGGCACGGCAGTTTGCGCTGGGGATATCTGAAGTAGTCCATTAAGTCATTAAAATGAAATAGTAAAAACATACACACAAAAAATCCAGACATTAATTTATGAAATAGTCTTTAAATTGTTTGGTGAAGATGGAAGCAATGGGTAACATTGTAGACTAGAATCGTTAGAGTGATTCATAAGAGTCATGGACATGAAATCACTGTAATTGCCCATGTAAATATAATAAAAAGAAAACATTAAGTTTGAATCAAACCGGGAATTAAGATTCCATATTTTTAAGATAATTCAGGAATTCCATGAGTTATTCCCTGACTTGCTCTGTGAAAAAATGTTATGAATATAAAATCACTCATCTCAAGAATGTAAGCCTAATGATAGTATAAAAAATATAATGAGTGTAGGATACAGAAGTAACAGCAGTGTAGTATGAAAGTTATAAGATGAATTATTATCAAAGGATGCTAAACCTGGGTTGAATTTTATTTAGCACTTATTTCCTTCCTTGTTAACAGGATCTTTGGTGAGTGCACTCACTGCATTATTTCACTGGTTCTCTGAACTACAATCCAGGGTAGGAAGTTTTGCCAAACCTACCCTGTGGTAGATCATTGGGGTTGCCTAATTATTTAAATCACAGGGATGTGCTACCTCAAAGTTTTAAGTGCCTGGGTGTGTTTGTGAAATAAAAATCCAAGAACCAATTCTTTTATTGCAAGTAATGTTAATAAAGTCCCAAAAGGCTTTCTTAATCTCCCAGCTGGAAGTTCCTCCTTGAGCTGAAATGCTAGAAACAGCTGAGGCTAGATAAAATCCAAATCTTACACAGTTCGGTTCCACTCATAAGAGGGAAAAATGGGGGGTTCTGGAGGCACTGGAACAACTCTGTTTATGCTTCTTTGAAGATAAATACGTCTTAAGGGAATGATGACAGCTGGTGACTGCTGCCAGTGTTCTTTTGGCTAGTAAGCCCCTTGTAAACAGATAAGAAATTCCAAAACAATTTTTTTAGTTAGTACTTACTGTTCCTTAACTTGATTTCTCTGCCTGTGTGACCATGACATTCTTAAAATTATTTAGCACTTATATAGAGGTATAGAACAAAGAGAAAAAAAGATTAAATATTTGAGGTTTGGCTCACATTTTAATGTGAGACTGCCTACATTGGGAAATCACTTACTTCACAATACACAGAACTTAGATATTAATGATGGGTGGGGGAATCATATAAAAGCGTATCAGAAGACTGAAACAAACACATAGAAATATTAATTCAGGTTATTAAGAACTCATGTTTTATTTTAGTCTGTACGTGCTAGTAGTCTGCATTGCTGAGTAACTGCTAAATAAGACAAGCCTCTTACTGACTTTATATTTTTTTTTTTAGGTCAGCTAATCTGAAAGTTCTAGAATAATACCATGGAAAAAAAGGCTAAGAATGCTAGATTTGCATACCTAACTTTAAGTAAATTATTCTTTTGCTGATATTTCAAAGGGTAAAAATAACTTTGTAGGGTACTGTTTGATTGTTAATGGGCAGACAAATGTTGCAAACATTTTGTCTTCCTTCTGGCAGCATTAAATAGACAGGAAAACATCCAGGAAATAGACATTGATACTTGCATTAAAGACTCACCAAAACAGTGCTGAACAGGAAATTAATCTTTATCCTTTTTAAACTGTCTTAAACAACCATAATTGAAATCTTCTGTCTGGAATACAACCAGACCATGTTTTACTTCAGTAAGCAGACATGATTACTGCTGCTCTGTCGAAGCCCTGTTGCTTAACTGTCTTGGGCTTTCAAATCAAATTATGCATCCTCTCCCTCTAGTGCACTGAAAGATGATAAAATAAACAAGGCAGTCACAAACCACACACCCATTTTTTCCCTACTGGTCTGGAAGAATCCAAAGGAGGATGAGATGGAAAAAGAAAGTGGATAAATCTCCTCTGGACCCTCTGTATTAGATAAAGCAGGATAACAGAGAGAGAAGTGATCATTTTAAAGCAGAGATTAATTTCTCACAGGAAGTTTGAAAAATTGGCATCATTCCAGGCAATTTGAGGTAATACAATCTTCATGTCTGAACAGTGTAATTACTAGATATGTTTCTAGCATTCAGAAACACTCTGCATCAATCACCATGAACAGTTTTAACAACTATTTCTTTCAAGAAAATAAGGAAGACGAAAAAAAAAGAGGAAAAATGTCTGTCAGGGGAAACGCAGGATATAAAACTCATTTAGGGGGGTTTAAATAGTAAAGAAAATAATACAACGGAAGGAAACGTATGTCACTTCAGTTTGAGGCAATGAAGCGAGACCTGATGCAAGTGTTATGGTCTCAGCAGGGAGACAGCCTTAATGATACCAGGTTAGATGGCTGCTCTCTATCATAATCTAGGCACGTTTCCTCCATGAACCTGCAGTACTTTTGATGCTGTTGGTATGATTCTAGACTATTTCTCCTCTCAAATTCTGTAACTCCTGTGCTTGACATGTGGGCATTTTGCCTTGTGGCATGTGGGCAAGGGAGGTGTGGTGGTATGAAAAGAGCAGAATAACATGGAATCAGTAGCCGAAATTAATCCATTATGTGTATGCACTAAAATCTAAATGTGAGAAGGTAATTTCTGTCATCTACTCCAAAAAGAAAGAAAGGCTGCCTGTCTGGCGGAATAAAGGATAATAGCTTAATAAATGAAAACAGCTTAGCTATTGTACTCTTTTTCTGCTCATACAGGAAATACTTGCCCCAGTGATGTGCCAGATTAATTCCCAGCAGCATGTTTTCAAATAACTTTTCTTTATTCAGTTCCATATGAGGGGCATGAGGTTAATTTTCTAGCTACATGTAAGGTGGCCATTAGTCATTTAGCATTTATAATGACATTTATCAAAGTGGCAAGAACTGCTACTAAACATGTACAAATTAACTTTCTTTTATTTATAATGTCAGATAAGAGGTAAGCAACAGAAAATGAATGACTGTTTCATATGGTCCACACAGAATGTATCTGCAGGAAGACAAATTATTGGAATTGCTCTGAATATTACACTAGCTAGCTATGAGTAGGATCTGGACAGCTGATCAAAATTTGTCTGAACTGAACTCCAGCTGATTTAATTTCTTAACAAATGGAAATGGTCTAAAGTTCAGTCCTTCCCGTTGCACATTCACAATGTTCCACTTTACAACCTCTACTTTGCATAGTGTATACTGAGTCTGGAGTTTGGCCCAATCACATCAGCAATATACAAGAAAAAAAAAAATTGCCTTTCAATATTAATCATATTTTAAGAAAAAGGTACATCATGTGAGAGTTGCCACACTTAGGTATTTTTTCCTTATGTTTCTTGAAAAAGAAAGTTATTTGGCTCATAAACAAAGCAGAAATCCATATCTTGAAAATTGTATCTTGTGCCTCCATTAAAGACAATAGTGTAGCTAAGATAAGAAGTTCAGTTCTGGGTTTAGCTTTAAATTCCAAGATGCAAATGTAAACAGGCACAGATCATATTCTTCTGATCAGGGTATTACATTGAGATCAAATGCCTGAATTAGGATTTTAATTTTTTTTAATTTCAGACTTATATCTAATAACTGTGCAATATTCCTGTCCAAACAATAAAATGAATAGCATTACTGAATTCAGAATAGATAACATTAATCTAGCATAAAGTAATAGGTAAGTATATATAACTAAACAGAATAAGATGGAAGGGATGCACTCTTTAACTGTCCTTTTTATAATGAGCTTTACAGTCTCTCGAGGAATCAAATAGGGATCTCTTGGATTTCTGCAGACTCCTTCCTAAGGGAAAGCAAAGAGGCTTTGTGTTGTATAAAGGATATCCATTTAGTGCAAAATAATGTAATAAACTCCAATAAAAATCTAATAGAAACCATTTACTAAATAAAGTGATTGTGTAAATACTTTTATTTATTAAAAATTGGAAGGAAAATCAGGCTCATCCTTTAGTCCCATTTTCAATGTATTACCCAAGTGGAATATATTTATGCTGGTTACACAAAGATGGGAATAAAGAACCCCAAAGCTGTGGGCAAGCTTAACAGAAAGTGACAGGAGTTACTACTACAGACAGCAGAATTTTAGCAACAGGATGGGAGATGAAGCAAGCACTGCTTCGTTTAAACATCCAGCAAGGAATTACAAATATATATATATATAAAAGAAAAAAAAAAACAGAAGTATACAGATAGATAGATAGAAGAGTCCAGGAAGGAAAAAGTGTCTATGACTTCAAACACTCACTGCACGTTAGTCTACTGCTGTACTCATGAAGACACTGTTTTTCAAAACTTTGGGAAAAATATTTTCTTTGGTAAAAATATGTTTACATAGATATTTAGAGATGCAACTTTAAAATAGCTAATATGAATATCAGAAAAATTAATGAGAATTACTTTCAAAAAAGTAAAAATATGTTAGAAGGTTTGAAAGAACAGATTTTTTAGTAACTCTACTGTCTTCTGACTTCTCAGTTAATCTCTGTATTTAAGGCTTTTACATAGACAATATTCTGCTTATGACTCCCTTAAAGTGATCAGAAAGTAAGTCGATTAGGAGCAGGGACAATGCTTCCGCATGAAACACAGTGACAATGGATGCAATTACATTCAACTGAGAATTACGTAAAGCGCATTATATTAGCACCCTATAGTGTCTTTGTACAGGAGGTGCTTAAGTCCCCTGATCATTCTCAAGGGCCTCCTCTGGACTTGTTCCAACAGTTTCATGTCTTTTTTATGTTGAGGACACAAGAACTGCGCACAATACTCCAAGTGAGGTCTCACAAGAGCAGAGTAGAGGAGCAGGAACATCTGATGTTCAAGCTACAAGTGCACTGTCGGCTCATGTTCATTTTTCCATTGCCCAACACCCCCAAGTCCTCCTCTGCAGGGCTGCTCTCAATCTCTTTTCTGCCCAACTTGTAGCTGTGCCTAGGGTTTCTCTGACCCAGCTGGAGGATCTTGCACTTTGCATGGTTAAACTTCATCAGGTTGGCATCAGCCCACCTCACAGGCATGTCAAGGTCACCTCTAGATAGCATTACTTCCCTCCAGCATCACAACCGAACCACACAGCTTGGTATCATTGGCAAACTTGCTGAGGGGTCACTTAATCCCACTGTCCATGTCACTGACAAAGATGTTGAACAAGACCAGTCCCAGCACTGATGCCTGAGGGACACCACTCGTTACTGGTCTCCAGCTGGACATTGAGCCATTGACCACAACTCTCTGCGTGTGGCCATCCAGCCAGTTCTTTGTCCACCGAGTGCTCCACCTATCAAATTGATGTCTCACCAACTTAGAGACAAAGATGTAATGTATCAAACACCCTGCACAAGTCCAGGTAGATGTCATCAACTGCTCTACCCTTCTCCATCAGTTCCATAGCTCCCTCATAGAAGGCCACCAAATTGGTCAGGCAGGATTTCCCCTAAGTTAAGCCATGGTGGCTGTCACTAACCACCTGGATGATTTTCATGTGCCTCAGCATGCCTTCCAGGAGAATCTGCACCAAGATTTTGACAGGCACTGATTAGTCTGTAATTCCCTGAGGCATCCATTTTCCCCCTCTTGAAAATGGGGGTTATATTTCCCTTTTTCCGCTTGTAGGGAACTTCATCTGAATGCCAGGATTTTTCGAATATGATGGAGAGTGGCTTAGCAACTTCATTTGCCAGCTCCTTCAGGAGCCGCAGATGTATTTCATCAGGTCCCATGGATATGTGTGCATTCATGTTCCTAAGATGGCCTCGAACCAGATCCTCTCCTACAGTGAGCCTTCATTCTCACAGTCTGTGCTTTTGCATACAGAGACTTGGGTGGTATGGTCAGAGCATTTGCTGGTGAAGATTGAGGTAAAGAAGTCATTAAGAACCTCTGCCTTCTCTAAATGCAGGGTATCCAGTTGTCATGGGTTCAGCAGTAGCAGGCATTTTTCTCCTTCTTAGTAGTTGTTGCAGCACTGTGTTTTTGACTTGTGGCCTGAGAACAGCGCTGATAACACCAATGTTTTTAGTTACAGCTTAGTGATGTTTCATCTGGCCAAGGACTTTCTGAGCCTCATGCTCTGTCAGGGAGGAGGGGGAGCCGGGAGGAAGCAGAGACAGGACACCT
>JAOEHY010029333.1:0-11552 GCA_025447955.1 Psilopsiagon aurifrons | reverse complement strand
AAATAACAAATCTAGGAGGGCATTTTTCCTAGTTAGCTCACTGAGTACTTGTGACAAGAAGTTATCTCCTACACACAACAAGAATTTCCACGATCCAGTCAATGCAGCAGCATGATATTCCTAGTTCGAAGCTTGGAAGTTGAAATCTCTCACAAAAACATAATAAGACAGCAAGGTATGAAGAAAATATGAGATGAACTTGCAAACTAAAAAAAGGATGTGAATATAGCCAGAGGCTTCCATATGCGAAAAGTTCCATTGCCCTTCTTTGGGCATGTGAATGCAGAAAGCTTCCTGAAGGCTTGTGGAAAATGGACACAAAGACACAAGCTCCCTAGAAGAAGATTGGTGTTTCTACATTCATTTGTATTCTTAGCCCCAGAAAGGACTATTGTAATCATCCATTCTGAGCTATCTCTAATCTCTGTCTAAGAAAGGGAATCCTGTGAAAGAGGTTGTGTGAATGGAGCTCAGTACTCTAGGAGGTGTGTTGATTCAAACTTCTCTGTAACAACATGGAAAAGCACTGGTCTATAATAATAATAAAACAGTAAAATAATAATAATAATAACAACAACAACATAAAGGAGGTATTTGGCCCAATTTATTTGAAGATGTTGCAAGACAGAGGATGGAGAGGTTCTCCAGCTGGAGGATTATTTCTTCACTGTGCAGAAGAGCACTGCTGCCTGATATGGAGAACCGAAGAGGGGGGGTTTGTTATGACAGACCTTGCTGAGATGTGGCTTGGTGTCTATACATGCCTATTATGCTCTGTTATGCTACCTCCTGTGACTGGAACTCATTTCTGCATGGCACTGCATAGAAATATTATTCTGCTCAGAGCTAGTTCAAGTATCTCTAACACACTACTGTGCAGACAAGCTGTGTATTTAAAACCCGTTTGTTTGTTTTGGTTTTCTTTGTTGGGTAGTTTATAGTTTGGATGCAGAATTCTCTCAGCAAATGAAAGCATGTGCTAATTACTACAGCCCAGGAAGACCTTCTGGTAAGTATTTGTTTTTGGCTTCTAGGCTTGCTGTAGGATATTCCTTTGACACGTCTGCAATGTGTCAGACCTGTCTGCATCTGTGTGGTTTTTAGTATTTCTGCTTCAGGATACATGGATTGGAGGGCCAATGCAGCCTGTACTGAAATAATCTTTCTCTCCTAACTATAAACCAAAACATATAATAAAACAAAACCTCACCATAGCCCTACAGTTTCAGGTTAATTTATTTTATTTTTTATTATATACTTGATCTTGTAGATGTTAGAGTCCAAAAGTTAGAATTTTATTTACAAAGCAGTATTGCACCCAGCACAGGAACTATGCACAGGAACTGTGTATTTGGACTTTTTTCTGATAGCTAAAGAGGAATGTATCACACATGAGGAGACTGTAGTTGCGTACGGACAGCTGGTTGCATTCACTACGGCAAGCAAAACATTTTTCCAACCCCCCATGTATGCTTAGTGATCTAAGAAAGTCTACTTTGTCAAAGATGAGGAAAATTAGAGTCAAAACTGATGGAGAGAACAAAAAGGAATAGAACTTGGAGGTTCTTTAAGAAAAAGTATTTTGAACAACCAAAATGACCCATAACTGTGACAGAGTAACTGCTGGCTGAAAGTGCATCCGTGTTTGAAGGCAGTGAATAGAAATTTGAAAGCAGTATTTAAGAAGAGAAAGAAGCTACACAGATAAAGCAAAATTCCTTACAGAGCAAGATTAAAACGCTATGTGTCTTTGACATGCTAAAGAAGATGAGAGGTGGCTTGACTATAGTGTATAAAATCTCTCAGATAGAGGAAACACCATGACTAATGGACTTTTAAAGCCAATAATCAAAATCCTAATGAGAATCAATGGCTGGGAGCTGTAATCAGATTATTTCAAATAGCATCAAGATTTGGTTTTTGCAGAGGAAAGTGATTAGCCTCTAGGAGAATTGTTAAGGAAAAGGGAGGGCTCAAGAACCGGAGGTTTCAAAACAAGACTAGAAGCACTTATGAGAATGTGTTTAAGGTCCAGTGCATTTCAATGCAAATTTTTTGGCTCACTAACGAGAAGAGTGAAGGAATTCATAATACTTGGAGTCTAAACGAAATAGGCTGCTACATTTGGTCTTTATCTGATCTTGCATACCTGTGGTGCCTAGCTGAGCTGGCAATAACTTTCATATTTCATCTTTTTAAAAGTCACAAACTAGGGAAAAGCAGTAAAGTGTTCCCATATGAGAAAGCTGCTTAGCCCAGGGATATCATCTCCTTATTAGAGCCCCTGTACCTGTAGCACAGCATCCGTGTGTTACTGTGGACCTGGAGAATCTGAAAGTTTAAGATTAAAGATGACACCCTTTGGCAAGTAGGCAGTGGTAACAAAATCAGAAGGCCTTTCTGAGCTGATATCTTAGATCCTGGATCACTTCATTTGTATTAAGCAAAAGAAAAGGTGGGTGTGAGATTAAAATTTAGGTAACTAGAAATATTGATACATTTCTTACT
Organism: Psilopsiagon aurifrons; assembly: GCA_025447955.1. NCBI lineage: Eukaryota > Metazoa > Chordata > Aves > Psittaciformes > Psittacidae > Psilopsiagon > Psilopsiagon aurifrons. The sequence continues at coordinate 9,044 of JAOEHY010029333.1, read as the reverse complement.
TTCTTTTCCTTTTTGAATCACAGAAGCAATTTATTTTCTTTTGGAGTGTGTCCCAGTGTTAGATTTTGCTGACTCCATGAAAGCCTTTGTCTATAAGGAGAAAGACTAGCACAGCTCCTTGAGGACTAACTCTGTGCAGGGACTAATACAGGCTTTAGACATTTTTATGTTAAGAGTAGGATTATAGGGACCTCAATTAAGCCCTCTCTAAGATATGTGTGTAGCCTTAGTTGTCCCAGACACTTTCTCTCAGGTCAAGAGAGAGAACATCTAAGACTGATTCCTTTTGCTTAGACATTCACGTCAGTGTGGGATGAATTACTCTCTGGAGGAGCCACTACAAAGAAAGCTCACAGGACTGGGTAGACTAAATATTTGCTGTTAAACTACTGCCATTAGTGGAGGTGGAAGCCATCCTGAGTGCCCAGTACCTATCTTCACCCCTAAGAATGTGTTCTAATTCCCAGCCTAGCACAACTTCCATTAAAAGTATATATAATCAGTGCTACAGCCAGGCAAGGATTTCTATTCCAGTTGCAGATGTTTCTCAGGATTTCAGAAATTATTTGGTGTGCTTATCATTCTGCTGTCCATTCAGGGTACATGAGCATGTGTGCAGTCAGGCACACACACAAAGACCATTGCCTCCACTCCCACCCAAGTGAAACCTGTGACTTTATACTCCAGGAACTCAGCTGGAATTGTCCATGACCAGGCACCCGGCTATTTTTTTTAGTTTCTGTCTGTGATAAGGGATCAGATAAAAAAGTCTCGTTAACAAGACTGCATTTCTGAGGGAATACCATTGGTTTGGAAAGTAGAAACATTTCAGGGTATTTATGAGTGGCTCTGCTTTGAACTCATGATTTTCTGAAAGCCGCTTAAACAACAGAAGTAAATAGCCTCATACAATATGCCAGCAAATTTGTTTGGCAACTGATGAAGGAGGAATGGGAAGGAGTATGTGGAAAAAAACATGATTCACCAGAGAATATTTACCTTCTGTAGAAGCAGTCAAATAATGATAGAGCCTGGTCAGAAATAATGTAGTCATAAAAAAAGACTCATTGGATAATTCACTTGAAACAAATAATGTGACCAACTCTACTCCACAGACACAGAAAACAAATTTGCCTAATAGCATATGACACAGCTTTCTCTGGAAAATATATTGCTCTACAGTCAGCATGGACCTTTTCATAGGAGCTAGCATTGGGAAAAAGCATTCTTCAAGCATTTAATAAGGGAGATTTTTCTTCATGACTTTCATTTAAAATGCATTATGAAAATCACTTGATTCTACTTAGCTGCCTCCTGATTTTGAACTACTGACTTTCAAAGCCACCACAGTGCTGGAACTATTTTAATATATTAAGAGGAAACACTGTCAGAGCAGCATTTGGCATCAGTCATGCTGTTTTGGGAGTTTACTAACATGTAAAATCTACATCACCTTATCGTTGCTTGAGACAGGGAGACTGAAACAGACTCCTTGCCACAGGAGGGTAAGTCTTCGTCATTCTTACCAAATCTGTAGCAGGAAGAGTCAGAGAAAGGCCTTGACTTTCTGATTTCCAGTAACAAACACTTACTACATAGCTCCCCACAAACTTAGTTCACCATTTGGATCCAACTGAGTTCTGACCTGAAGTAGGGATAGTCCTTCCAAGTAGTCCATGATGTTTGCCAGTGGAAATCTGCTCTTCTCTTTACTGGAGAGACTTAAGTCAGTGTCATTTTCATACAATTCTGTTTGGTTAGCTGCAGTGTGTCTGGACGGGACCCTGCCAAGAAAATACTCAGTTTATCATGCATCCTGTCTGAAGCTTCCCCAGCAGATACTGTCCATTAATTGTGTCTGAGGCCTCTTTAATATTTAGACACTAAATGCTACCATCAAATTTTCCTGCTGGCAACCGTAGCTGGTCAAAAGAAAAATGTGCTAATTCTCGTGAACAGATCCAGCTTAAATTTGTCTTAATTTCCCATCTAAGCATTTAATGACATGAAATTCCTTCATCATTGATGATGCCAATAAGAGAGCAAACAAACTGCCAGAAGAATCTTCACGAAATTTTTGGGGGAACTGTTTTACAAATGGCAAAGAAAACTCAGCTGGAAGATCTGCTGCCCTCCTTCCTGTTGTCTATGTGTTACAGTCGAAAGTGACAGTAAGCACCCTGGCTTGTGTGAAGGCAATTCCCTGGCAAAGTTTGCTTTTTGTTGGTTCTCCAGTTTCACATTAATGTAAGCTTATAAAACACTAAAAAATGCAGTTTTCTATCAACTTGTACAAGGTAACAGGAAAATTTGCTGTCTTTGAACTCTGTATCTCTGCAGATGGATTCACCTAGCCCAACCCAATTTACTCTGACAATGTAGTATCCCACTAGTCCTTGAAGAGTGCATAGGTACCTCACACAGTGATTTCTGATCTTCTGTTTTTGTTAAAAGAAGTGGGTAGCACTAACTGCCAGGCAACTGGAGCTGGGTAATACCTATACTCTCTCCAGGTCTATTCTTGGTTCAGTTTCCAAAGAGTTCAAACATGCTGCTGCGGTTGTTCCTCTTGTAAATGTGTTTCTGCATCAGTGGATAAGATCTCCGACTTACCTGCATAGCAGGCTTTCTGAGCAAAATAAAATGAAGTACAATCCCTGCTTCACTCCACCTCAAAAAATTAAAAATATTTTTAACTTCTAGAGCATTTTTCCCAGATTTATTCAGAAAGACATTCGTAGGGACATGAGCCCTTCCTTCATTCTTTGCAGATTTATTTATTTATGAAGGTATCCACTTCTTGAACTTTTCAAGCTTTTCAACAAAATGCTTGTATATGTTTCAAATATGTTTTATTATAGTCTTGAAACCCTCATCAACTAGCCCAAACAGGCTGTTAATTCTGAGTTGAGGAGCTTCAGCCCAGTAAACATGAAGCACAGATAGTTTATTGTTAAAAGCCTGAGATGTTTATGTCTTACAGAAATACAAACATCTTCTTGGTTTCGTGACTTCAAGGCTGTTTTTTAAGCTAAAGTCTTTTGACTGTCAGAGAGTTATACCACTTCACTAGTAACTGGGACATAATGTGAAAGTCTTTAAAAAATCAGAAGTCATTTATGCAAAAATGTTTACACTAATCTCTCCTCTTTTTTGAGTCTTTTGGTGTAAGTAAGCTCTTACTACCCACAAATATTTGTACAGTGTCAATACAGCTATAAAAGCAGAAGTGTCAAGTTGATGATTAAATGGAAATGTTCCTGGGCAAAAGTATTTACTCACTGAAAAATGAATCCTGAGGCTCTGTAAAAATAAATAACACGATAGAAACACAAATGGCACAGAAACTCTCTTAGGTATCAAAATTCATTTCAAATTCTCTTTGCCCAATGAGAGTGCTTTTATTTGCTGTCTTTTCATGCAGCTCTTAATGTTACAGAGTGAGAGCAGGGCCAGTGACAAAATTCACTGGTGACTTGGTGCTGGCCATTCTGGTGAGACCAAATATCTGGTCAGTAAGCTTTACTGCAGGAACTTTGGAGCCTGTGTTTTCAAAGACAAGAATTTTAAGTGTATATTTACAGTTTATATTTCACAATGTATATTTAACCTGGATTGTGAAAGCTCTTTTGTGCTCAGCCCTTCACAGAGCACTTATTTATAATATTTATTTATTTAGGAAACTGAATGAGAGTTCTTCAGTAACAGTCGCTACAGAAGCCCTTCCATTTTATTCTTGGGAGCACAGATAGTGTTCGTCTTCAAAAACCTTGTAGCGGTACAAATCTACATGTTAACACTGCCCAGTATTTGATTCAATCTGGAACATTTGCAGTTAGAAGCAAAACAATTCATTTGGATACAGATGCAATATTGCTCTGAATCCTATGGAAATTTACTATAAAATTTAACAGGAAACAAACAAAGCACATGGAGCTAGAGAATGTTAATAGATATCCATCGATGTTATGGCTCAAACAGAGGAAGAGCCTCAAAGACTGCAGTAGAGGCTGAAATATTAACTGTGAAGTTATTTGTTGTTTTTTCCCAATGTTGCCGTATAATTCTGGTATATGGATAGAATTAAAGACAAGAAGAAAAAAAAATAAATAAAAGTTGCCGTGAGATAGTTATTTGCTAGCAAAGTGGACTTTTTTTTTTTTTAAACCAATGTTTACCTCAGAGCTTATTGTTGCTAACACAAGGTAACACTCTAGTCCCTTTAGCAGCTATGACTGGCCAAACAACCAGACTTGTTTCTTTTTGGTCTGTGTCATCAGCAGGCTTGTGAATGGGTATTGGTGACTATGGGGGCTGTAAGCCAGAAGCAAGACTTCCATTATCAGCTTTGCTCATCTTTACCATGAGCTGAAGCTCTTACTGCCTGCACGAGTGTATTTTACAAACATGGCAGAAAATCAAAGTAAAAAATAGACTGAAAAAATTTCCGTAACTCTATGATTTTCTGAATTTGTTAGCCATTTTATCCTTCAGAAAAGGAAGCTCTGCTCTTTAGTAAGTCTTTTTCTATGACAAATGTCAGCTTTATAGCTTAATCCCTCTTCCCTACAAGTTTGTTTGGGAATAAAAAAAGGCAAAAGATGAAGAAGGAACAAAAAAGTATTTTTAGATGGGGAAGTATGTGCATTTTTCCTTCCTTTCTGGATTAGAATATTCTCACTCTGTTCCCTGAGTCTCTTGATAAAAGGTAAAGTACTTACAAAACTTTATCCATTTAATGAGAACAGAATTCATTTATTGCAGGGTATGTAATGCAAGAGATCTTTTAAACTGAAAGGAAGTCAAAGCATTATTTAATTGAAAACAGGCAAGAATGCTTAAAAGAAAACAAGCAAGCCAACCGAAAACAAACCAAACCAAAAGATTAGCCAGAATGGTTTCTGAGGAGAGGTTTGCTCTCCTTTGGTTATTAGAGAAAGAAGGATAGCAGAGTAAGGACCAGTGGCTCTTGAAAGGCTGCTTGTACCTCTGATCTGAGCTACTGTATAACATACCCAATTACTTTACCTGTATGGATGTCATTTTTACTATAATTTATTTGGCCTTCTATCCTATTTAAACTGAATTCTTTAGTCAGGGAACTATGTATTAGTGTAGATGTGCAGATAGATTCCACCTTTTTGGGGGTATTTTAGTAAAGCACTGGTGTATGAACCTCCTTGTCTTTTCGGATAGGGTTTGTTGGGGATTTTTTTATCAGTATGGGAGAATTCAAAATAAGTGTAGTAATTTTACTGTCATTTTTCAAAATAGCCACCTTGTGACATCAAGTTAAAATGGAGGAAGTTTTCTCAGAAAATGTATGAGGGAGTTTGAAGCAAGTGTGGAGAAAAATAGAATGAAGCATGTTGGGTTTTACTTGAAATGCATAGTTTTAGCTAATTCAGTCTGTTAGTATTCTTATGGTCTGCAATTACTTGGCACTGTTGCAGGAGTAGGTCAAATATATCCTACAGTAATAATTTTGACCTTTTGAATTTCCACATTGAAGTGGTTATAATTGCATCTAGCTCTTCTCAAGATTCATTTGAGTACTGGAGCAAATGGTAGGTATCGAACAGCTTTTTTTCTTCTTTTTTTTTTTTTCTTTTTTTCCTCATGGTAGAAAGAAGTCTGAATCGTAAGAGAAAAACTTTTTTTGCTTTCGATGACAAATAGAAAAGCTACAAGGAAATGTTAAGCCAGAAACTAGCTCAAAAGTATTCTTCACCTTTAAAAGATTTCAAAATGTCATGCTAGTGTTGTTCTTACAGGAGATACCTTCTATTTTCTTCTTGCTTATGGTCTGCACCCTTTGCAGGAAGCTCTTCACTGATGACTTTTGCAGATCAATAGTACAAAAACAAATATTTTGTCTTCCTTGTTAGTCCTCTCAGATACTCATTTGTCTCTTGTATTTAACTTGTACCTGTGTAAAAACCCTTGCCCCTAACATCTCTATAAAGGGACAAGTCAGTCCTGAAAACATTTTTGATTGTTTTAATCTGATCTTTTTCTTCTGTTAATTTTCCTCACAATCCTTTCCCCACAATCTCCTATGATGTCAAATTTCCATCATTACACATGGTTCCCTGCAGTTAAGAGTGAACACGAGAATGAATGGTAGCAACATTGTTACTCTTGAGAAATTGCTTTTAAAATTCTTACTGGACTGTACGAAATTATAAATATTATAGGAAAAAACATGCAATGAGAAAGGCTCAGAGACTTTGAGCTATAAATGAGTACATGGATTCTCACAGCTCCAGCCATGGACCATTGGCAGAGACACTAATTTGCAGTATCCGCTGGACAGTCAGCTCCTGAATAACAGTGTATTTTGAACCCATGCCAGCATCCGCTCAGCTACTTTTGACCCTCACAGCACAGAATTAATTTGCAACCAAATTGCTTACAGCAAAGGCTTCTTATCTTCCACTGTGTTGGAGTTACAGAAAAATTTCCGAGCTACCAAAAGATCAATGTTTCATCGTGCATATGGAGATTTGTAGCTTTGTCAATAGGAAGAGGGAAGTAGCTTGTCTTAGCGCACATTGGTCCTTTACAGTACTTCAGAGCAAGTAACTGAACAGCATGCCAGACACCACACTTGAAATTCTGACTCTCCCTTAAAAATTCAGCACCAGTACTGCTGGTTGCAACAGAGCTGGCACTGTTGGGACAGCCCTCCCTCCCACTAGCAATGTCCCTCCTTTGGCCATACTGTGCCTAAGGAAGGATTGAGGATCAGGGGGAACAGAAAAGGTTTTCTCTCTCAAGGCCACAGCAATTTAAATGAGGCATATTGTTTCACCATCCTGGGGAAACCACCACCACCACCACCACCAAAACCAAAACCAAAACAAACAAAAACCCAAAACAAAAAAACAAACAAACAAAAAACCACAACAGAACAAACAAAACAAACAAACAAACAAACAAACAAACAAACAAAAAATCTTCCAAATTTAAAGCCAAGAATGACAGAACTGAAGAAGCTTACTTGGTAGTGATGAGCAGAGATTTATAATATCAACTCCATGCCTCCACTGGGTACTGAGCTTTGTATCTGTGTAGTGGAGGAGGGTGGGGATATACACTTAGACTGCTGAATGGTCAATAATTTATTCAAAACCTTTGGTGAAATTTTGTCAAGGACTTAAATTTGTGAATCATTAGGTTAGTTCTGTTAGGTTTTTTAATAGGAGAGCACATTTTATTCAAAAAATAACTCTATAGATTATTCAGAAATTAACATTTGGCCATCTCTTGCAAAAATTGAGAAGAACCTGCAGCAAAGCAAGTGAAAGTAAATTAACCCTCAAATGATCCTGAGTATTGCAGACTATTCCAGTAATAAAACTCTTTTCTGTTATTTTCCTTTTCTAGTTTACACATAAATGAAGAGAGGCACGTGAAGATAAGACTGTAATCAACAAGCACCTGATGCTCAGTATACTTTCCTTCAGACATTGCTAACTGTGATAACTTCCCCCTTTTTAATTTTTATTATAATTACTACTTTACAGGAAAAGTGATCCAACAGTTGAAATAAAAATGAAATCTGTGGCCATCTTAGAGCATCTGATGACTTCCTTTCTCCCTATCTTATTCCTTGGACTCTATAGGACTCTCCAAAACAACTGCAAATATTCTTGTTCATTACCTTTTTCTGAAGCTTTTGTGGAATCACAGTAGCACATAGTAACCACAGACTATGAAAGGGAGAAAATTCTGCTGAAGATAAAATATATCGGGCGAAATTTGTAATAAGAACTATCCAATCCTTTTGGTTTGTTTTTAGTTCAGAGCAAAAAAATCAACAGAGTATAAAAGCCTCAACCCACTGAGATCTTTTTCCCCGAACAACTTTAGCTTCTATCAGACTGCTCCTGCCTCAGCTCATGCAGCAAACCCATTTGAACTCTTTGTTCTTTATGAGATTTTTAACCCTGTAAGCCATTTCATCAAGGTCCTGTATAGCTCACACTTGGTAGTTGTCCTGGGTTCAGCAGTAGCAGTCATTTTTCTCCTTCTTAGTAGCTGGTGCAGTGCTGTGTTTTTGACTCGGGGCTTAAACCATGACAGTAGTAGATTGTTTTTACCTCCACAAATTTACAGGGAATGGCGTGGGCTTACAGACAAGTTTCTTCATTGAATCTTCTCCCCTTTGCTTTCGTTTGGCCTCAGAGTCACATGAGCTTGACATCCTCTGCACTTTATTTTCCTGGGGTCCTGACACACCTTCATTATTCCAGCTATCCTCTGTTTAAGGACATAGTGAGGGCAGCTATCCTTTGAGCATTCCTCCTGATATCTAGCAAGTACATGACACTAAAGACAAGTTTTCGGTATACAGGCACAGGCAAGTACTTGCATGCGCAATTTGCTCCCTTCCACATCTGCAGAAGAATGAATTTTGAGGTCTGCACCTCAGGATGACAGTAATCAGAGTTTCCAATTAGCATGGGTAAATATTTGCATCATGCCTCTTCCTATAAAAAGATATCTTTTCTGGACACAAACAGATTTCTGTCCCACCCAGTTCTTTTGGAAATGCCCCCAGAGGTAGACCAGAATAAGCAGTCATCTAAGTGTGGTGCTATTCTAACCTGCAGTGACTAGCTGGTAAAAACCCTGGACTTGTTTACCCTTGGGGTCTAAACTATGCCTTGCACTTGAATTGACTTCTATGCACCCTACAGCCAATTTCCCTATACCTGTAAAAATGCAAAACTACACTGGTATCTATGCTGTGAATATTGCATAGAGAATGCCTTTTCTACATGATAAACAAGGACAACTTGCTTTTCAAGCTGGTTATTGAAATAAGTTTCAGGTTTATAAACCAATCTGTAACATTTACATCAGTCTTAAATTGGCAGTCACCAATGAGTGAGGTGAAACAAGTTTACCCTTATAATAGATGCATATCTTTTGTTAGATAGTTTTTCCTCTGAACAAAAATTGTTTGGCAGCATTTTTCAGACAGGGAGGTGAAACACCCTCCTCACATGTAAATTAAAAAAAATACAAGGGGGGGG
>JAOEHY010029332.1:0-10677 GCA_025447955.1 Psilopsiagon aurifrons | reverse complement strand
AGTGGTTTGTGTTATACCTTAGTTATTAAAATGCTCTTATCTCAACCTGTGGGAGTTGCATTCTTTCGATTCTCCTTTCCATTCTTACAGGGGCAGAGGGGAGAAAAAGGAAGGAAGTGAGTGAACAAACTGCGTGGCTGTTTTACAGTTTAAAACCATGACACATGCTATAGTTGAACAGCAGTAATATTAGTCCTAAAAATTTCCACATTTCTCCAAGCAGCTTGATGACTGAAGGTACAGATTTTGGTTTTTTTTTCATGTATTCATGTACTGTTCATGATTCAGTTGTTGAGGTTATTTGTCAAAAACTTGCTATGCTGTTAAAAACTGAGAATGACAAAAAAACAAAAAGGTTGGAATAACCATGGTAGCAAAGAAGCTGTGATGTTGCATTTAAAACTTAGACTCTGAAAGCCCTTTCTATTTTTTGTCTCTGATACAAATTCTCCACATTATGTTATTGACAAATTCCACCAAAAATGTTATTCTTACTTTTATTAACCATCTTGGGGGCATTATGTGAGCTGTGCTTTTTGATTCTCTCTACACATCTGTAAACTATGGTTTAGTAACAGAAGTGCAGATAGTACAATAAGAAAGAGATTGATTATTTAACAGAAGATTTGCTATGGCTTGCTATTGCTTACTATTGCTTATAGAGGTCATGTTTCTGCACTGTCATTTGAGATTACTTCCCAGGCACTCAGTAGTCACTATAAAAAATTCTTACACTGCGTTTGGGGTTCTTAGTGTTCGGATTAGATTCCTCTGTAACAGCAAGCTATATATCACTGGAAGTGACGCTGACTGTCACTCAGAAGAAAGAAAAAAAAAAAAAAAGACAAAACCAGAAAATCCAACCGACACCAAAAAAATCCTTTAATTGGAATACAATGGTTCATTACAATACAGGTATTCTTACCTTGTTATTATCCTTTCTAGCAAAGCTTGGAAAAATATAGACACAATGAAAAACTAGACTGACCTCTTTTAACACTACAAATCTGCTTTATCTATGAAGTCATACAGGTTTACGCCCCCCCCACGTGCTGTAGGAATGACAGGGAAGAGCAACAAATGCCCAAATAATCAAGTGCTTAGATATTAAAATGCCTGAAAAAATGAAAAAGAGCTGGACAGAGAGGAAATTTTGAGGCTGTATTTGTGTTCAATATCCCTAATATAACTAAGAGGAAATTCTTCTGTCCTTACCATCTCTGTGCTCTACACAGCTTGCAAATTTCCATGGAATATGTGTTTGGTATGGAAAAGGCTATCAAGAACAATTCTCAGATTAAATTAATTATTTTTCATATTCCTGGATTTTTCCTGAAATTAAGAAAGGAGGTAACCTAATGCTATCTTGATGACATTTTTTTTTAACTAATTCTTTAAAATGGTAATTTTAAACTTCATCTACTTTAGACTCTTTCAGGAAACCAAATTCACCAGATCATTTGAGTGGGGCTTTTTTGGTACCACTTTTGTTTTTCCTGCACAGACAGACGGAATACTCTGAGGAATCAAATGCCATTGTGTATCTTCATCCTCCATGGAGACCAAAGCAATATCTTTTATCATAATTTCAAATATTATACTTCCTTTAGCTGTTTATTGTATCATTATACACTGGAACCTCTGAGTATCACCAAAACTTGACAAACTTCATTAGATTATAACAGCAAAAGGATGTAGGTTACATTCTCTAGTTATATTTAGAGTTGCTTGACTTGCTGGGATACATCTGATCTGAAGTAGGCATTTGCAATACAGATTTCGATGCCTGAGCCAGACATATGTACTCCCTTTATAACCAAAGGAGAGAAACAAGCATTTCTAGAATGCAGCTCACCGCCTCTTATTGTAGATTCCCAAATCAGGTCAGATGAATCACACTTTAAGAATTGCTATACCTCTCTGTTGTCAGTTAAGCATCCTGGTGATTGGTTCAGATAAAGATAAATGATAAGCATTCTTCTCTTTCCAAACCTGCCGAAGCTTATTTTTCTTATTCTTTCCAAGAAAATGACCTATGGATATTATTTTTGACATTATTTTTTAATACCTTTTATATTAGCTTTCCTTTCCACACCTGTGTGAGTTAACTGCATTTAATTTGTTGACTGTTTAAGACTGGTCATTGTGTTAGCTGCAGAGTTAAGAGTTTCAATAGACAATTTCATTGCCTAATTCAATACATACATGGGTATAAATCAATGTGAGTTTAAAAAAGTTCTTTGACTAGCCCTCTCCTGAGACTGCTTCTTTCTGTGGTATAGTGGCTTCCACGCATCCTTTCGAAAACTCCTTTCAAAGTTTGCTTTGAAAAGGGAGAGAAAAAAGTTACATCATGATGATATCTTTTTTAAAAATAGTCTAGTGGTTAGGTACATAACTGGTTAAATTGGATGAGCTTTTTGGAAACCTTAATATTTAAAAGAAATAATAGGTTATTCTGAAACAGATGGATATCCCTACTTCCTAGAAGAAAACAGCAACAAACAGTTAGATCTGTTTCTTGTACATTAGCTTATTCTAATTGCTGGCACATGTGATTGAGCAGCCAAAACGGAAAGGATTGTGCTAGGACCTGATACAAACAGCGAAGAACTGCTTGGGATGTGGAAGTCAGAGACAGCTTTGATTGCAGCGGTGGAGTTCAAGATCCTAAAAGGGAGTAGAGCAAAAAGGAAGACTGCAATCCTGGCTGTCAGGAGCGCAGACTTTGGTCTGCCTCTTCAGGGACCTGATTGGAAGAATTGCATAGTATATAGCCTGAGAGAGATAAGTGGAGCAGGAGAGCTGGTTGATCTTCAAGTATCACTTCCTCAAGAAAGAGACACACTGACAGGCAGCAAATAAAGCAATGGCAGAATGTGGATTTCGTGGAAGGAAGTCCTTTGCTTCTGTGCCCAGAGGGACCCTTGAGAAACTATACGAACTTGTGGAGGTTATACAGCAGTCAAACAGGGGCTTTTCAGTTGCTTCTTTAGACTCACTAAGCCCCACTTCAGCTCCCATTTTTTTGGATCTAACCCAGAAAATCTTTTTCAAAGCCTGAAAATAAAAGGATATCTTTGAGCACAGTTGTTTCATTAAGCACCAAACTGCCTGGGTTTAAGTTCAGAAACATTAGTCTGATGTTCTTTCATCTGCATAAATTCATTTTTACAGGACATTTGGCTTTTTTGATTCCCCCAGTTTTCTAATAAAGATTGAACTTCACAGGAACAGAGAAGGGCAGAGAGTCCGATTGAGAGAAAAGAATAACACTGGAAGAGTAAGTCTTTTTCTATAAATTGAATCTCTCTGACTCAGATTGTTATATATATATGTGATATCAAGAGCCAAATGATTGACATTCAAAAAGGTAAAAAGACAGTAACACCTCCAGAGTACCATAGCATTCACTTGCTCTTTTAAATTATATGAACATTCTTGATTTAGTTTAGAACCATACTTAGATTTAAAAGATGTGTACTGAAAATGACCAGAAGTCATAGGTTATATTTTACAGTGCATTATCCTCTCCCTGATTAAAAATATGTTTTCCATTACTATTGTAGCCAGGCATTTCTAATTGGGCAGAAAACCAGACAAGAACCACTGGGATCTATTCTTTGGATCTCATCCTTTTCCTAAAAAACCCCATAAATTCAGTGAAACATGTATCCATCAATGCAATTCTTTTGTAGTCCTAATCATCTCACTAGTCCTACACTATGATGGCGCATTTATTTGGTAAGCAGCTGGATAATTTTGGTGTATTTGCTCAAAACCCAAATCTTGAAGGTTTTTGTTTTCACTTCTTTTAAAATTGCAACTTAAAGAACTGAAACAAATTCAGTTCCCCAATCCTATTTCTTTTTTTTATTTTCTCTTTTTGCGGGGCAGGATTTACTTGCCCAATTACAGTAGTAGCGCTAAACATAAAGTTTAAGCAGTTCAAAATTGCACTCATAGGTTAGCTGTGAGGAAAAAAATGAAGCTGAAGAAAGCATGGGCACTCTTAATGGGCTTGGTTTTAACCTCTTTTATATAGTAGTTATGGATTTTTATTTTTTTTAAAGAATGAAGGCACGTAAAACTGACTCTTTCAAATAGAGTGAACATAATTAAACCAAACAATGTCTTAAGAGAAGAAAGCATATCAGCATTCATAAATGAGTGATTTACTTGGTGGGTTGTTGCTTGCTGGCAGCCAAGAACCCCCACAGCTGCTCTTTCTCTCCTGGCTCTGCCCCTAGCTTTGCATGATGGGGAGAAAGTAAGAAAGAGAGGAGCAAAAAAGCTCATGGTCAAGACAAAGACAGAGAAATCACTCACATATTACTGTCACAGGCAAAACAAACTCATCTTGGGGAATTTGACTTAATTTACTGCCATTAATGTCAATTAGTCACTGATTCAAGTAATGGAAACAAAGAAGCCAAACACTTCAAATATTTAGGGATTGTAGCACTGCAGGCTACATTCAGTCCCTTTGTTGAGGTGAAAGTTGAGGCAGGGGGTTGGGTCAGAGTGCGATAGCTTCTTTCTGTTGCTCATTATTTCTCATCCTATTGTTGCACTGCTCCTCCCTTCTTACTTTTTCCCTCTGCTCTGGCATGAGTCCTCCAAAGACTGCCGTTCCCAAGTGGGAACGTTCCTAATCCATGGGCCATTGTCCCTCTTGGGGTGTTATGAGTTCTACTGTGGATCACCTCCTACTGCTCTGGCTGCACTGTTCTTTTTCCTGAGTGTTTTCTCTCCTTTCCTAAATAAGTTTGTATAGAGATACCATTAATTTGGCAGATGAGCTCAACTGTGTCCTGTGTTATATACACTGAAACTGACTAAAATCAGCTGTGAAGATAAATACCCACTCAGTAACTATCAGTAACACGCTCAGACTTTAAGAGACATGAGGGAAGGGTACAGAAAGTGTTGAAATAAGTAAGAGAGGGGAGAAGGGGTAGGAAGAATATGAGGAAATAAGAATGGTGAATCCATAAAAATTTCAAATTGCAGGTGAACTGTTTCAATTATTAAAAATCGAACATGAAGAATCTATTTACAAAGGAGATGACCTGTATTTCTTCAGTGAAATGCTTCAGAGTAGTGTCAAAGTAATTCCATAGAAAGATGCCTTAGCCCATGAGACATTGAAATTGGCAGCTTTTCTATGGTTCATGGAATAAAGCCTGCAGAATTTTCTTGTGTACTCTCCATTTCAGGGCCTATGAGTGAACATGGGAGACAGGTATCATGCATTGCTGCCTTTGACTTGGAATTCACAGTTCATAGAATCACAGAATCGTAGAATAGTTAGGGTTGGAAAGGACATTAAGATAATCTAGTTCCAACCCCCTGCCATGGGCAGGGACACTGCACACTAAACCATGTCACCCAAGGCTCTGTCCAACCTGGCCTTGAACATTGCCAGTGATGGAGCACTAACAACTTCCCTGGGAAACCCATTACAGTGCCCCACCACCCTTACACTACAGAATTTCTTCCTCATATCCAATCTAAACTTCCCATGTTTAAGTTTGAACCCGTTACTCCTTATCCTCTCATTACAGTCTCTAATGAAAAGTTCCTCCCCAGCATCCCTATAGGCCCCCTTCAGATACTGGAAGGCTGCTATGAGGTCTCCATGCAGCTGTCTCTCCTCCAGGCTCAACAGCCTCAACTTTCTCAGCATATCCTCGCGTGGGAGGTGCTCCAGTTCCATGATCATCATTGTGGCCTTCCTCTGGACTTGTTCCAACAGTTCAATGTCCCTTTTCATGTTGAGGACACCGGAACTTTACACAATACTCCAAGTGAGGTCTCAGGAGAGCAGAGGGGCAGGATCACCTCCCTCTACATGCTGGTCATGCTCCTTTTGATGCAGCCCAGGATACGGTTGGCTTTCTGGTCTGTGAGCGCACACTGAAGGCTCATGTTCATTTTTTCATCAACTAGCACCTCCAAGTCCTTCTCCGCCGGGCTGCTCTCAATCTCTTCTCTGCCCAACCTGGAGCTGTGCCTGGGATTGCTCTGACCCAGGTGTAGGACCTTGCACTTGACATGGTTAAACTTCATCAGGTTGGCATCAGTCCAACTCATAAGTGTGTCAAGGTCCCTCTGTATGACATTCCTTCCCTTCAGTGTATCAACCAAACCACACAGCTTGGTGTCACCAGCAAACTTGCTGAGGGTGCACTCAATCCCACTGTCCGTGTCACCAACAAAGATGTTGAATAAAACCAGTCCCAAGAGCGGTCCCAACCCTGATCCCTGAGGGACACCACTCGTTACTGGTCTCCAGCTGGACATTGAGCATTCATGGCAGCACAAACACTTGAAAGTCTTTTGCTCAGCTTGGAAAAATGCAAAGAATGTCCATTCAATGAATATTTATTGTCTGGCTCAGAAATGAGGCTGAAACATGGTGGGTTTGATTCATTTTGGTTTGACAGAGAAACAAAAATGTCTACAGGATTTTGTTCCTTGCAAAGATTAAGTTTCTAATTTGATATTTTAAAATATGGTTGATTGCTTCTTCATTAAGATTTCACCAAACATAATACTCCCTCACTAGTTAAATCTAATTCCAAATGCCACGTGCTAAACCAAGCCCTGCTCAACAATCAATGAATTATGATGTAAACATCAAAGGATATGTTCCTACACTTAGTTTCGCTGATGTCTCTCAGTTGCATAGACGCTGTCTTTATAGGTATTGGGGATCTAATTGAACCAGTGGATATTGGCAGAAAATTACAGTCCTTATGATAGAGAAATAAGAACTGACATGATTTTGCAGCAGTACCAGCACTATCCAAATCTCATAATGTAAGAGGAAGGTAATTGCCAGGGTTGACGGAGGATGCTCAAATGTATATTGAAATGTATATAGAAATTGTATATTCTCTTGAGATCCAGTGTCTCTAAATCTGCCTAAGTCTGAGAATATGTAAAAATGGAAGAGTTCCTAATATGAAGAAAATGCAATCTCACCTTTTGCATTATTGCCATGACACAGATCCCATAGTTTATCTGCTTTTTAGATACTCAAACTTCTACCTCATTTGTTCAGAGAATGCATTCTCTATCAGACTGCTACACTTTCAACAGCCTAGCTGTATCTGTGTCACTCTGTGGCAAAAAAAAACATGCTACACTGAGAGAGCTGGTGCCTAGAGTATCCCAGAATGCTGGCACATTGAAGAATCAAGCACGAAAGATAACATCTAGCAAGAAAGATAATGCTGCATAGCCCAGAGATTAGGATACTATGGAAAGTGTCCTGGGTTCTAAGCCTGCAAGCATAAATGCCTCCTGCTAATAAAAATGCATATTAGATAAAGAACTTCAGAATCATTTACTGTCAGACATAAAGGTAGCTTGTGACTATTAACCCTGTGCTGGTAATTTTTACTTCCAGAGAAAAATATTAAATGTTTCAAATTTCTTCACAAACCTCCTTTATTTATAGTCTATTTAAACTTTGATGAGGCCTTAAGCTTCTCCCTTGTTTCCCTATAATTTTAATTTATTGCTACATAATATTCAGGATGGCTTCAGAATCATGGTATCTGACAAAAGTTTGCTTTCTTCAGATGGTGAGCTTCACAAAATCAATCGTAAACTCTTAAATAAAAATTGACCATGTGTCATATCAGAAGCTACACAACAAAACAATTCCATGTGATGTTCATAAAAACCTCTCAAACATAACCCTCAGCAGAGAGTTGTGTAAAGCTGCTCAAAAGGAAATTCATGTATCATGGAAAGCACTTGAACTGTATTGTGTTTGCTCTTGAATCAAGTTGACAGGATGGCACAAAAGTACTTTTCTTTGTTCCCATCATATCTAGAGCTGGAAATGTCTCTTGTGCACTTAAAAAACTCACACTACAATTTCTCCTCGTTGTTCTGCCAATGCTGGATTAATCAGGTCACTGCACAGAATACTGCAACTGCATTGCTGCCATGCACCAAGTTAATATGGGCAGAGTTGTAACAACAATCCCAACATTTACCTCAAATGAACCTATGAAAATGTTCCAGTGTTGTTTAACCATTTTAGAATAGCAAAAAAACAAACCAAACCAACAGACAAAAAACCTCCACCAAAACAAAACAAAACAAAAACAAAATCACAAAAAAAAAAACCCCAAAAAAAAACCAAACAAAACCCCAGAGGTTATGAAAATACATATTCTGCCTATTAACATTTAAGCACAGTAATGATGTTCCAAAGATACAATGAACAAATGTTGTGTTAAGGAGTTTCATCTGCATGTTCAAGAATTGTTTTGAAAGCCTCTTGTACAGTTTCACAGTTTAGAAAAGTAATGCAATTAGGAGAACAAGGGAACTTTTAGAGTCTGTCTATTGAATTTTCAAAATTAAGATGCTATAAAAGTGCTTGGAATCTCAAAAAATGAAATATTTTGCCAATTACTAAATCAAAGTGACAAAAGCTGAATAGAGCTATTTAGTCTTCTCAACTGACGGGCTAAATTTCAGTCCCATGAAGTCTGAAGCTGCAGAAATACTAACATAATCCAAAAGAATATTAATAAAGAGAATGTCAGTGGAGTCTGTGCTCGAGTACTACTGCCAGTGGCAGAAATATTTCAAGATTTTTCTAGTTTGGTGATTTCAGAATTAATACTTCTGTCTTTCTAATTAATTTAGTTTGTTCTTTTTTTTTTTTTATGTAAGTGAACACACATAGCTCTAGAAACTCCCTTAAAGCTATACTTCAGGGTATATGACTTGCTTAAATAAATTTCTAGAATAGTTTTCTTCATCAGTCTATACTGCATTACAAGAATCAGTTCATTGTTTCTATTCCATTTTCACATGTGAAATGTTTATGTGCAGTGCTCTATTGATTTTAAGCAGTTTTGCATCTTTGAATTTTATTTTTGCTCAAAAGTCAATTTTCTTTCCTCCATTATTAAGGAATAATTAGACTTGTCAAAGACAGAAAAAGGAAGAAAGTTGGAATTTTAGACCTGCCACAGGAAATGGTTAAATGTTTATATTGTCAAACATAACATGCATCCACCTTGTGAAAATAGTGGCTAAATGTAGTGACAGAATATCTGACTAAAGCAAGTCAAGCTTCCTAAAGATCATGCAATCTTTCCATATTATTTCCTGTGTTGGCCTTCAATGTAATTGAAGTTAAGCAGGGAGGTTTTTTTCTGTCCTATATGAATAATACTCTTGGAGGCTTACTGCCTTTCTGTCATTTACAAAATACCTTGTCCCCATTACAGTGGCAAATATTCCTCATACAATCCAAAGCACACACATACTGTGCAAAAAATTTGTAAACTGCTCTGCAAAAACTTTGGCTATTTGGTTCAAGGATCACCTGCTGCAAGATCAGGAGTAATGAATCCCAACTAGAAGGAACTGCTGCAGGAGGGCCAGGAGACCTCCTTGGATAGAAAAGGACCAGTTGAGGAAAATTCGAGAAAAAAGAAGCTTATGAAAGGTAGAAGGAAGGACAAGAGGCCTGGGAAGAATACAGGGATGTTGTCCGGGAAGCTAAGGACTGGGTTAGGAAAGATAAGGCCCACTTAGAATTAAACTTGGCCAAAGATGTGAAAGATAACAGGAAGGGATTCTATAGGTATATTGCAAATAAAAGACAGATTAGGGGCAACTTGGGCTCCCTCCAGAAGCTATTGGGAGAACTGGCTACCCTGGATTTGGAGAACGCTGAGGTTCTTAATGACTTCTTTGCCTCAGTATTTACTGGCAAATGCTCTGATCACACCACTCAAGTCTTGGAAGGCAGATGCAGGGACTGTGAGAATGAAGCCCACTGTAGGTGAGGATCTGGTTCGAGACCATCTTAGGAACCTGGATATATACAAGTCAATGGGACCTGATGAAATCCATTGCAGGTCCTGAAGGAGCTGGTGAATGAAGTTGCTAAGCCACTGTCATCATATTTGAAAAATCATGGCAGTCAGGTGAAGTTTTCGATGACTGGAAAAAGGGAAATATAACCCCATTTTCAAGAAGGGGAAAGTGGATGAGCCAGGGAACTGCAGACTAGTCCACATCACCTCTATGCCTGGCAAAACCTTGGAGTGGATTCTCCTGGAAGGCATGCTGAGGCACATGAAAAAAACAAGGTGGTTGGTGACAGCCAGCGTGGCTTCACTAGGGGAAATCCTGTCTGACCAACCTGATGGCTTTTTATGATGGGGCTACAGAACTGATGGACAGGGGTAGAGCAGTTGATATCATCTACCTGGACTTGTGCAAAGTGTTTGACACTGTCCCAGATGACATCTTTGTCTCTATGTTGAAGAGTCATCAATTTGATAGGTGGACTACTCAGTGGATAAAGAACTGTCTGGATGGCCTCATAAAAAGAGCTGTGAATGGCTCAATGTCCAGCTGGAGACCAGTAAAGAGTGGTGTCCCTCAGGGATTGATGTTGGAACCAGTCTTGTTCGACATCTTTGTTGGTGACATGGACAGTGGGATTGAGTGCGCACTCAGTAAGTTTGCTGATGACACCAAGCTGAATGGTTTGGTTGATACGCTGTAGGGAAGGGATGCCATCCAGAGGGACCTTGACACACTTATGAGTTGGACTGATGCCAACCTGATGAAGTTTAACCATGCCAAGTGCAAGGTCCTACACCTGGGTCAGAGCAATCCCAGGCA